>VDFB02064980.1:0-11824 GCA_007258455.2 Sequoia sempervirens | reverse complement strand
ACATTTAGCATTTGTAGAAGGATTTTTAACTTCACTACGCCTTGGAGAAATTCTCTAATACTCACCACCTTAGGCGCATTTGAGACTTGAAGAGGAAATTCAAAATCACGCCTAGGAAAATATCTTCAACACCTTTTAGCATTCACACTTTTGGCGCATCTAACACTTGAAAAGGGATAACCCCTAGTATTCACCCTTCCTTCTCCACGCCTTAGAGCTTTTTCAACATTTTTTTTACCCCATTTACCATCTTTCATTTACCTTTACCACCTCAACTTGGGCGCATTTGAGCTAGGCAAGAGGATGACTCTTCAACTTCTATTTTTTTGTCTTTACTTGACCTCTTTTGGGCGCATTTCCATGTAGGTGAGGGATGAAAATCTTTGACTTGTTTGACTTCTTCCTCCTTGGGCGCATTTTAGCATAGCTGGTGGATGAAACTTATAACCACGCCTTGGAGTGACCCTTCGCCTTCCTCGTTTTCGTCCTGACATGCATGCTTTTGGGCGCATTTTGCCTAAGGAGAAGGATGAATTTGTTTGACCACTTTGACTCTCTTGCAATTTGGGCGCATTTTACCCCTTGAAGAGGATGGGCGCATTTTGAAGGTGGTGGCGGATATCCTCAACACTTAGAATAATTTCCAACTTTCTTGAGTTTCCCTTGGGCGCATTTTGCTATGCCTACAGGATAAAAAGTGTTGACTTTCATTGACCATTTGCACTTTGGGCGCATTTTGGCCTAGGTGAAGGATGAAGGATGAAAAGGTGCTGACTTCCTTCGACTTTCTCTAGCTTGGGCGCATTTTGGCCTGTGTGGTGGACGAGTTCAACACTCAAAAATTCTTCTATGCCTCTCCATCAACTTGGGCGCATTTTGCCATGGCTGCAGAATGGAGTTCGAGACTTAGAATTTTACCAACAGATAGCCTGAAGTATGCTGATCGCAGTGGTTTACACCGGTTTTTGAAAATTCAGACTTTTTACCCCTCTTTTCAGGCTCCAAAGTTGGAAACCCTAATTCGCTCTGCATGCGTATCCAATGATCTCTATTTGTCTTCGTTTCTGCTGCATTGCGATCAACGCGTGATTCTGAACTGCTGGGAAGCGGCTGCCGAGACATACCTGCTAAAAATAGTAAGTTCCTTACTGAATGGTTATCTTCATTTGCATGTCATACCACTACGAAGCTCTCAAAAAACCCATCAAGAATCATCCGACATGCAAACCCTAAAAATAGCCTTGGAAGGCTGAACTCTGAAAGTTGTCGCCTCGCTTTGCATGTTACACTGTTGCGAAGGTCTCGAAAAACCCATAAGGAATACGCAGACATGCAAAGAAAAACTCTGCATCTGAGCCCTGAAATTTGTCCTGGAAGCTGGACTGCTAAAAATAGAAAGTTGTCTGTTTTCGCTCAAATTTTGCACGCGAGCAGCCTAATGCGCTCTGAATGCCGTGTGACTGTCAGAATCTCAGAAATGCTGGCGAATTGCCCATAATTGCACACTTACTAAAAATAGTAAGTACCTCAGAATTTGATGAAAATCTGCTGAGAGCCTGCTGGAAGCATACCTACAACAACGTTAAGCTCTGTTTTCAATCTATTCACTTTATTCGACCTCGGACTGACCAGGAGAGATGAAACCCTAATTTTCAGACTTGGTCAATTTTACGCTTTAGCTCAGAGACGGGCACAATCCTCGAAAGGCAGACATCAGAAAAGAGACAGAGAGAGAGAGAGAAGAGAAAAACCCAAGCCAAAAGACCAGAATGGAGCAAAATTTAGGGGGTCCCCCATTTTGAATGGGGCGATGTGTGAAAAGGTCACAACAGGATCCTTGTCAGCTACTTGACCTATTCATACTGACGCTTCACACTGACCTGCTATTTTTGGCATGTTTCTAGGGGTGGCTTACTATTTATAGTAACTGCTTGCTTTTGAGACTTCCACAACTCCGTTTGACTCCGAATTCAATAACGCTGGCCCTCACCACGCGGATTCTCTTATTGACGGCCAAGATGCGCTAATTTTGCCTTTAGTTGTTTCAAAATGACTTTACTATAAATAGTAAGTGCTTGAGTTCACCTACTCAGCGATAGCTTTAGGATGTCGCCGCGGGTGGTTTATACACTGTTTTCAAAAATTCTGACTTTTTTACCCCTCTTTTCAGGTCCCGAAGCTGGAAACCCTAATTTGCTCTGCATGCATATCAAATGATCTCTGTTTGTTCTCGTTTCTATTGCATTGTGATCAGCTTGTGATTCTAAAGAGCTGGGAGGCGGCTACCGGGATGCATCTGCTAAAAATAGTAAGTTCCTTAATAAGTGACTATCTCTGTTTGCATGTCACATCACTGCGAAGCTCTCGAAAAACCCACAAGGAATATGCAGACATGCAAAGAAAACGCTGACATGCAAACCCTAAAAATAGCCCCGAAAGACTGAATTCTGAAAGTCGTTATCTCGCTTTGCATGTCACACCATCACAAAGGTCTCGAAAAACCCAGAAGGAATATCCAGACATGCGTTGAAAAACTCTTCATCTAAGCCCTGAAATCTGCTCCAGAAGCTGAACTGCTAAAAATAGCAAGTTGCATGTTTCAGCTCAAATTTTGCACACGAGCAGCTTGATGTGTTCTGAATGCAGTGTGACTGTTAAAACTTCAAGAATGCTGACGGAACGCCTGGAATTACACACTTACTAAAAATAGTAAGTTGCCGGAATCTAATGAAACTTAGCTAGAAGCGTGCTGACAACAACGTTAGTCTCTGTTTTCAATTTATTTACTTCATTTGATTTCAAATTGGCAAGGAAGTTCAAAACCCTAATTTTAAGACTCAGCCAAAATTTCACGTTAAGGTTCAACGGCGGGCACATCTCGGAAAGACAGACAGTAGAAAAGAAAGACAATGACAAAACGACCCAAAAGCAAAGCCAAGATTAGGGGGTCCCCATTTGCAATGGGGCGATCTGTGAAAAAGGTCACAACACTGATGACTATGGAATGGGAATGTCGGGGTGAAGAAAGCAGTGTTTGCGTAGGGGCCCTATAACTCTCCCTAGTATATAGACTTCATGGCATCTATATCCTCCTAAGTTCCGAGTTGGGTTGGGAATAATAGTAGGGAAGCCAATTCGTGATGTCAGATCGGCTTGTATTCTATATAGTAACGTCGCCATATAGGGTGCCGACTATGACTATGGAAAGTCAGTCTCCCTTGATCTAAGTATCGAGAAGGACGGACCCCTATCTGTAATCTCCGACGGCTGCGATTGCGGCTACGACTATTAATCTATGCTTTGGCTTTGCTTGGGAGGCTATGGATAGAGTCTAGATAGGGGACCAGATAGAGCACTGCTGGGCCCTATATCTATACGGGGTTGGGCCCCCTATCTATGGGGTATATATACAGATAGGGCGCCGACCCCATATATTTCCATGAGGAGATCGATTTGATAGATAGTCTGGATGGACTATCCCGACTATTGCCAGATAAGTATATAGGGCATATATAAGAAATCACTCGAAGAGTAGAGTAGTTGAGATGAGATTCATATCGTATCAATCATTCGTCGAGTAGGGTATCAATCATAAGCATTCATTGAGTAGAGTATCAATCATTCGTTGAGATTTGTATTGTACCAATCATTCGTATGAGATATCATTAGTTTCGTATGGGGAAGAGTATTGGATAGAGTATTCAATTCCGGAGTGGGAGTGGAGAACCCCAAACAAACCCCACCGACCTGCCCTTCGTGCATGCAGGACTGACCCGCCACCCCCACCCACCCTCTATAGTTGTTGCGAGTATGGTCGGTCCTGCATGCACAAAGGGCTGGGTCAGTCCCTTTGGGCTGGGTCGGTCCAACCCCACCATCCCATTCGCCCTACTATTCTAAGGGGGCGCTAGGTGGGAGGCAATAAGTTTCCGGGGGGGGGGGGCGGTTGTGGGAGGATATAGAGATGGGCCTTGGGCGGGCCCCTAAGGCAGATATGGGTGGGCGCAAAGCACTGGTAGTCGGTAGATTAATTGTGGGGGGCATAGTTCTGGGTGGGGAGGAATTCTAGTGCCCGGGTGGGAGGTTAATACCCTCCTGAACGATTAGTGAAGGTGAGGGCCCCCCTGCATGCAAGGAGGTGTTTTCAAAGTTGTTCGGGTGGGGGGGAATTCAAGTTGATAAGGCACTCTTCCTAGAGTATGTGCCACTGGCGGGGAGTGATAGCTATATAGATAGATATAGATAGGGGTCTCTTCTCTATCTCGCTCGATTAGAAATGTAGTCTCTACTCTATATGGGATTGGGGATTGATTGGAATGGATGGGGAGGGCTAGACGACTCTCTATAGTCCATAGAAATTGATGCTCTGCTGATCGAGAAACCACCATCTATATATATCTCTCTCCCGAGCCCCGACTAAATAGCTAGTATATAGAGGGGCCCCTATGCCCTATGACCGAAGCAACCGACTTTGGGCCATTCATTCATGCAACCCCTATCTCTATAACTAGAATTCCCGATGAACCACCCCCGTATTCAGATTACATATGCCTACCGGTTGAGGGGGAGGAGAGGAGAGGTCCCCTTTCTATTTCTATATGGTGCCCCATTGAGATGAGACATAAAGGGCTAGGCTAAGAGAAGGGACTACATTTCAATATCGAGGTAGAGAAGATTCCAATAGCCAATAGCTCACACTCAACAATATAGGGCCAACTGCCCCCTCCCCCTCTATATAGATATGGGATATGGTCCGCAATCACGTCAGGGCCCTATATCTATATGGACCAACGGAGCGGCATCGACATCGACATCTATATATCCCAATGCCCAACCCAACTACAGGGCATCGACATCGACATCTATATATCCCAATGCCCAACCCAACTACAGGGCATCCATCTAATGCATTCATAGTAGGCACCTGCTCCGCTGTCCATCCATCTATTCCATGAATAGATAGTCTACCTAACATGGGTCGGTAACATGAATCACTCACTCATTCCAAGCTGTGCATGAAAGTGGATCATACGGGAACCCATAGATATATGGGGGAGATGTCGGTTACTGAAACATGAATCCAAGCTGTAACGAACTATGATCTCATGGATGTAGATCATGCAGTCACCATGATTAGTGATTAGAGAGGGCGTGGGGTTGATCTATCTCATGAAGTCGATTGGTTGAGTACCAAGCGCGTACATCGCGCATCACTTCGTTCGTTCGCCAGGAGGATAGATAGGGGCACCCCATCTATAGAGATAGAAATCTGGGTGCCTATATCTTATCCGTATAGGGTCCTCGTATAGAGATGACCAACGAGACCAAGAACCGAACAAACGACATACATTAGTTCAATTCCCGGGCATCTGCATTCCGAGACAGTTGTTCTCTTCCGATACAGTAAGCATTGAACCAACCTACTAAGTAGACACCTATTCTATAGATTCTAGATAGAGCTCAAACACCAAACCATCGATCTACAAACACCCACCTACAGGCAAGCACACTGGACCGGTCTACAAACAACACCAGACTGACTTTGACCAAACACCGGACTTTCGAAGCTAGCAATTGACGAACGAACACAAACACCAAAGATAGACTAATAGGCTTTCCTTTCTTTCAGATTCTTTCCCAACAATTCTAGAAAGGGCCAGAGCTAGCAATTGATCGAACACAAACACTGGACTGACTTTCAGAGGTGCATCCATTCACCAATTCAAAGGTGCATCCATTCACCCCTCTAGATACATGTGGGTCCACCAGTGGTTGAATCAAAAGATGCGTCACTTCATTGTTCATTCGATTCATCGGGGTGAGGCTAAGGCCATATGGTCGGTGTCAAAGGCACAACCTGCTAGAATAAGGAGGATGAAATACCCTTCATTCGATTCGCCATCATACCGCTTCGGTTCATCCAACACTGCTCAGCTTGTCATATCACGTATATAATAGATCAGATGGATGAGACCTCTCCCGCCCCGCAGCGGAAGGGACTACCGTCTCACCTCTCTATAGTAGTGGAGATGGGTGCAACAGATCCGGTGTGGATTTAGATCGGTTTATGTATGGTAGGGGGTAGAGATCAATATTGGGGGGGGGGTGGAGATGGCTACTCCAGTTCACTACTGCGAGACGCATTCTAGTGATGGGTTCTCCAGTGTTCAGTGTTTGGTGTTCAATGATTATATCCACTCTATCTGGAATCTGGAGGGCCCCTATCTGGTAAGGAATGGATAGAGGGGCCAACTCCCAACCCCCAACCCCGACTTTAGAGTAGAGGGCAGCAACTACTATAGTAGGGGCGAGAGAGCCCCTCTCTCTATGTATATGGCAACTGGGCTGAGATCGAACCAAGTTCGGATGACTCGGATTGGACCTATTTCTATTGCCCCCTTGCATGCAATTCATGTGGGTGGATTAGGGTTGGGTGGGAATATGCCAGCTTCTATATCCTCCTTATTTTAGCAGGCTGTGCCTTCGGCACCGACCATATGGCCTTAGCCCCACCCCGGTGATTAATTGTTCTGAGTGGGAGAGCCCCTACTATTCTAACCCAACCCCACCTAAGGCCAACTCTATAGCCTCCCGCCCGCCCTCGGTGCCAAAGGCATGCCTTGGGTGGGAGGTAATAAATTTCGGGGGTGGAACTTAGGAGGATAGCCGAGATAGGCCTTGGGTGGGAGGATATAGGGATTTTCCTTGGGTGTCGCCCCGGAAGAAAAAGTAGTTGAATCCCCGTTTGTTGGTCGATGGGATGGGTGGGATAAGTACTAGTTCGGATCGAGCTCCCCGGCGAGTAAGTTGGAGAGCTCGCGTCTCCCAATGCAGATCAGTGGTGTGAGAAATCGGGTGGGAGGGGATTAGAGGGCGTTCAATCCCTACCATTCCCCCCACCCTGCAGGGGCAACATTTCCTTTCTCGTACGATGAATCTGTCCCTGGCTAGGGAGAAGAGGCTTCATTCTATCGATTCAACCATTCTATCTCCTCCCACTCAGCCCTTCGGGATTGACCTCCCTATTGCCACCCACCCGACCCTTCGGGACCAACCCATTTGTCTTATGGTTGGTGGGGTTGGGTTGCTTGCCTTTCATCGGTAGCCGACCATATTGGCCTTAGGTCCCGAAGGGCAGGTCGATGGGGGTTGTGGACTCGACCTCCCTCCAGACGGAATAAATGCACGGGTTCTTCAGGAAACCCACTTGACCATCAAAAGACTATTCACCCGATAGCCCTCTCCCACTCCATCTTATTTTTATGCTTGTCGAACTCGCTGATGCGATTGCTATGGGGAAACTACAGTTGGCAAGCACGGATCTATCCACCTGAAACCTTGGGAGGTGTTGTGACCTTTTTCACACATCGCCCCATTGCAAATGGGGACCCCCTAATTTTTGCTTCGTTTCGAACTTTTGGCTTTGCTTTTCAGTCGTTTTGTTGTTGTCTCTCTTTTTTGATGTCTGCCTTTCCGGGGACGTTCCCATCTTTGAACTTAAACAAGTGAAATTTGGCTGAGTTTGAAATTAGGGTTTCATCTTTCTTGGTCAGTTTGAGTTCGAAAATTGAGCTTAACATTGTTGTCAGAATGCTTCCAGCAGGCTCTCAGCAAATATTTATCAGATTTTGAGGTACTTACTATTTTTAGTAAGTGCAATTGCAACGGCCGATTTTTGAAATTCAACAGCCACACTGCGGTTCAGAGCACTTCAAATCGTTGCGTAATGTAAATTTGAGCTTGAAATGCATAACTTTCTATTTTAGCAAACACTTCTCTCGTAATTTTAGGGTTCGATGCGAGTTTTTGCATGTCGCATATTCCTTCCTTGGTTTTTCGAGACCTTGGTGCGATATAAATGCAAAACGATGACCACTTTCAATTCAAATCCTCCAAGGCTATTTTTAGGGTTTGCATGTTAGGTTTCTTTTGCATGTCGGATTTTCCCTCGGATGGTTTTCGAGAGCTTCAAAGAGGTGTGACATGCAAAATGGAGATAATCACTCAAGAAGGAACTTACTATTTTAGCGGTGTGTGTCCCAACAGCCACCTCCCAGCAGTTCAGAATCATGAGCTGATCGCAATGCATCAGAAACGAAGACAAACAAAGATCATTTGATATGCATGCAAAGCAAATTAGGGTTTCCAGCTTCGAAGCCTGAAAAGAAGGGTTAAAAGTCAAAATTTTCGAAAACCGGTGTAAACCACCGCGATCAGCATCCTTCAGGCTATCTGCTGGTAAAATTTCAAGTCAAACGGAGCACTTACTATTTATAGTAAGTCAATTTGGAAACAGGCTAAAAATAGCAAGTCAGGTGCATGTGCTGATGTCGACAGTAAGGTCACGTGGTGAGGAGCGCCTCATTCAAATTTCAAGTTAATCGGAGCAGTGGAGCTATCAGAAGCAAGCATTGGCTATTTATAGTGAATCATCCTTAGAAATGGGCTATAAATAGCAGGGTGATTAAAAATGGCAGTGTCGGCAGGGTAACAAGGTCATGAGGATGCAGTGTTCAAATTTCAAGTCGTTCTGGGCTTCAGAGATGCAAAAATCGGAGGGCTTACTATAAATAGCAAGGCAGAGAAGCTGGCAAAGACGAGAAAAAATGTCTAAGTCTGAAGTTTATCCACCACCACAGGTGAAATGCGCCCAACTTGCCTTCCAGGTGTTTGAAAAATTTCTAACATGTTTTCATCCACCTCCCCATGTAAAATGCGCCCAAGTTGGTGGAGTTGAAGCATAAAAAATTCTAAGGCAAGTATCTCGTCCTTCACACATGGTGAAATGTGCCCTCAAGGCAAAGATGTTCAAGCATAAAAAATATCCTAAGTATAAAATCCTGCTCAAGGGGTAAAATGCGCCCAAATGAGGAAGTCAATGAAAGTCAACAAAGTTTATCCAGCACCCATAGCAAAATGCGCCCAGCTCAAGGTAGTGGCACAAAAAATTCTAAGTGTCGAAGTTATCCTCCACCCCCTTCAAAATGCGCCCATGCAGCAAATGGTCAAAGTAGTCAAAGGTTTCATCCTTCTCCTAGGCCTAAATGCGCCCAAAAGCAGCCATGTGAGGACAAAAATGAAGAAGCTCAAGAGTCACAAGTAAAAGGTGTTTGAATGAGCTTTATCCTTCACACTATCTAAAATGCGCCCCATGTACAAGCATAGTCAAATAAGTCAAAAGGTGTTGAGAGTTAATCCTCCACTACATGCCAAATGCGCCCATCCCTCTCACCCCCTCAAATGCGCCAAGAAGAGGAGAAAGTCAAAGAGGGCGTTGAAATAAAGTCTTCATTCTCCTGAGTATGAGAAATGCGCTCAAGTTGAAGTAAGATGGAGGGTGAATAAAGTGTGTTAGGTGTGATGTAAAATGCTAAGTGTTGAAAGTATTTACCTAGGCGTGGTTATTATTCTCCTCTACATGTGCTATGTGCGCCTAAGGAGTATAGGTTGGTGAGATATAAGTTAGGCGTTGAAAATATTCTCCATGACAAAGAAAATGCGCCCAAGGTAATTCAAGTGTGTAAGGTAGTGGGTGATGGAAAATAAAATATGCTAGGCGTAGTTTTATCCTTCATCAATTGTCAAATGCGCCTAAGGTGTTGAGGATGATTGCTAAGGCGTTGGAAATTTATGGAGAATAAAATACAAAGGATGAATAATGCATGCCAGATGAAAAATAAATTAAATGTGATGTGCTTTCAAGAAATATTTTCTAAGAGAAGTTGATGAATTTTTTCTCACTGCTGGCAAGATGGATTGAAGAATGAATAAAATTTTCTAAGGCAAAATTTTCAAAGTGCTAAGTGATTCAAAAAATTTCTAAGGCACAAATATTTTCTTCCTTAGAAAATACACCTAGAGCTCTGAGGTGGTGGAATTTTTCTTGAAGCACAGATGAATTGTCGGAGATGAAGTCGGTGAATGCCAGCTGCACGGGTTAATAAAAATTTCTCAAGTCAGAGCAACAAGAAATCTTCACAGGCGAAGGATGGATTTAATTCAATGAAATAATATTTTCTAAGGTTCAAAATTTAGAAATCAAATGAACCCGTTCGTTGTGCACCCATGAGTTTGACGCGTTCTGAAGAAAATTTTCTTCTGGGTATTGAAGATTATCGATGAGGAGTTGATTTTAAAGTCTTCCATGCTTTGCTGCGGCCTTCAAGTGAATATTTTTGATGGGCACCAGGTTAATGAATTTCCTAAGGAAAATTTGAAAATTTTCTAAGGCAAAAATGAAGAAAATGTGTTTTAAGGGTGAAATTCTCCAGATGATGAATTTGAAAGGAAGTGCCTAGGTGAACTTGATTGAATTCTTCGTGGGGCTAATCTTCCAGAGCCAGAGATGAACGAAATTGAGTATCAGAGCTCCAGTTGGCAGAATGCAAGATGAGTTGCAAATTTGGCTAAGGCATGAAGAATTTGAACGTGAAGTTGGCTTAAAAAAAACGATGAACGCTTGGAAACTAGAGCGTGAGAGTCCTGGTAAGTAAAGTGAATTTATATTATGAAATGTTCTAATTCTCTTCTCCTTGCTTGTTTTGCAGGAGGAATGTCGAGGCCAGAGCACAATGTCTGGAAGTGGTGAAGCACGATGATATTACAACCTTCGGAGGAAGATAAAGTTATGAGTTTCAATCTCGAAGGGAGAAAGTTGCAAGAAATGGCTAAGTGTTGAGACTCAAGTGACAAAGAAGAAGTTGAAGAGCGACGTCAAGAGAGAAGATCAAGGACAGTGTGAACGCGTCTACAAGCGGAATCTTCTAGAAGACTGATTGTGGGCATTTATTGCCTTTGCTATTTTTGGGAGTGAGTGGGAATCTTTGATTCATTTAATGTACCACTCCCAATTCTGGCAGTTTTTAGGGTTAGGGCTGAGGTGGCAATGATTTTAGCCACTCTATTGATTGTAACCCTAGCCGTCTTTTGGGACTTGGCTAGCTATATAAATGGGGAGTCCCCCTCATTTGTAACTCAGTAGACAGTAGAGAAGATTAGAATAGACATAGAGTAGAGGGACAACTTAGAAGTAGCTTAGTATAGATTGATAGTGTAGTTTGAAGAAGAGGGAAAGTTTTCCCTTTGAAAACTTTGTAAGAAATTGTTGTGAACACTCTCTCAATAAAAGAGTTTTTCATTGATGGTGAACTTCATCTTTGTTGTGAGTAGCTAGCAAGGTTTCTTCGTCCTTCAGATTCAAATGGTAGCTTAAAGTAGAATAAGTTTCATTTCATGCAAGTGGATGTTAGCTGTGGAATGTGGTGTTTGATCTAAGCAACTTCGTCTATCCATACCACTAGTGTATTTGCTGATGGTGAATGTGCCTTGTGTGGTCAACTGGAATATCATGTACTTAGCTTCAATCACAGTTTGAATGATGGTATGCGTCGTTGTGATGGTATCTTTGTTGAAGTGTTTTTCGTGACCGCATCAACGCAAAATAAAGTTGCCAACGGCTTCCCTATTCTCTCTTGATCAAAGTATTTTGCACACTAAGATTGCAAGAAAGTTCGTGCGTTCAACTCCAAGGTTCTTTTAGTGCGAATAGGCTCAGTTTGGCTCGATGTGATTTGCTGGTATTTCAAGGGGACTTACGGAATTGTTCAACAGCGGAGAAAGGAATTCAAATGCTCGAAAGATTTGTCTATGAAGCACAGTTTTTCCTATACTAACCAGAAAGTACTGAATTGAAATGGTGGTTGCAGGGTTTAGAGAGTCTAATCCTATTCTAAGGCGTGGGATATGGCGATCAATCTTCACAAGCTTCAACCAGGCTCTGCTTTGCCTCGCTTCGGACAGCCTCCACAGAACTGGTGCAATCTTC
>VDFB02064979.1:0-25480 GCA_007258455.2 Sequoia sempervirens | reverse complement strand
TAAGACAACACAAGTCCCCAAATTGTAGAATCCACCCATCATCGTGCATAGTGGGCCAATCCCTATGGCATACCTTGAACCCTACCATACTATCTCAGTACCCACATAAGCAAGAATATCTCAATGATAAACTGGGTCCACCCAATCAAGTATATTGACTGGCACAAAAATGGCATCTTAGTGTCATCCTCAGGCCACTGCTTGCAATCAACATAAGGACTCCATACCACAGACTCAAGATCATCTAGTGTCCTCCTCCAGTACTCAATTTTTCCCAACCTAGGTTGAGCAAGTCGACCTACATAAATGTGTACATATGGCCTCATGGTCAGGCATTGTCTCTCTCCAACTGGTCATGTGGCTGTTATATGCTCCTAGGCCCAGATCTAAAGCAATGTGACCCCAACTGATAAACTCACCCCTTGTAGATAAAAAACCTTATGTAAATCATGGTATATATGGGAAAGAATACAACAAACCCATGCATATCTCATTCCCTGAGCAATCATGCTCTCCAAAATATGACCCCATCCAACCGAGAGTCCCTTTGACCTACGGTTAGGAAAAAAAAACACTCCAATGAAACTAGCTAACACAAAAGGAAAACTGGTGTATGCATCAACCATATCCCTCCAGTGAATCTCATAGCCACATATAGTATCATCCTTAAATACCCTGTGTAGTGCATCAGTCCCGCCCTGCTCTTGAGAATCATATAACACAAGCTCTCCAACCATAGGTATCTGCAGAATCTAGTAGACATCCTCTAGAGAAGTTGTGACATCACTAGTGGACAAATGAAAGGTGTTATGCTCACTATGCCACCTATTTTCTAAGGCTATCAACAAACCCCTGTTGATCCTAATCTGGGGCATATCAATCAGGGACGACAAACCTCATCATGCAATGATAGCTACTTTAGGCAACGTCAAGTGTGGAATCAAATCCCATGTCTTGGGAAAATGCTCTCTAAGCTATAAACTCGTCAATGATTACTATCATCACAAAATATCGAAACTCAGTCAATCAATCAATCAAAATCAATTATCCTATCAATCTAATCAACTTTGGTGATAGTTTGATAAAATCTCGTGAGAATCAAATCAATCAATCTTAACTTTGCCTATCATGAGTTTCATCAATCATTCAACCTCATCTATCATGAGGTTTATCAATCAATCAATTCAACCTCGCCTATCATGAGGTTCATTAATCAATTCAACCTCTCCTATCATGAGGTTCATCAATCATTCAACCTCACATATCATGAGGGATATCAATCAATCAATTCAACCTCACCTATCATGAGGTTCATCAAACAATTCAACCTCGCCTATCATGAGGTTTATCAATCAATCAATGCACCTCACCTATCATGAGGTCATTCGATCAATCAAACTATTAATTGATCCTCACCTATCATGAGGTCAATTATCAGTATCAATAATTGAATCTCACCTATCATGACACCAATAGACATCTAATCTATCAACATCAACCATCATCAACACAAAGGCTGACACAATCAAACATCATCGAACTCAAGGAGTCTAATCACGAAAATCATCAATCTAGTCTAAAATTTGACCTATGTGCTAAAATAGTCTTTCTATGTACTAAAAAATCCTATGCGCTAGAAAAATTCATCAATGTGCTAGAATAGAGGCGCCGAACCAACATATGCACCATTTCATTTGATCTATGCACCGGAATAGGGTACCAATGCACTAAAACATCCTATGCACTTAATCATCTAATCTATATGCTAACAAACTTACCCTAAGTACTAAAAGATCCTAGGCACCACAATAGTTCATGAATGTGCTACTTCAATCACCCTGTGCACTAATGTATCAACCCAATGCGCTAAATCACTAACCCTAAGCACTACTTTATTCTATGCGCTATAATAGACACCCTATGTGCTATTGTGGTCTTCCTATGCGCTAAAGTAACAAAACTCGAATTTAAATGAAAAAAGTAGGCAAATCAAATGCACCAATTATGAGGTGGTTTTAAGGGGTACATACTGGAGGTCTATACACCGCTGGGTGGTTGTGATATCTAACCTACTCGAACCAATGAGTGTGGTAAGGGATCACCATTCTGCTCCAAATTGCTAAATCACTCACTCACTCTTAATTTTTCAAAATGACCAATGAACAAATGAGCTTCTAATCCCTCTTTTTAACCTTTTAAAGGTTAATTAAGTGGCATTTTTATGGGGTTGTTTTATTTTATTTTCAAAGGGACTTTAATTCATCAAATCATCACCAAGTGGCTTTAACATCATTTTCTGGGAGATAAATCATTTCTAAATCACAAAATTTTGAGATCATCATCACATCATCGAAAAATCATCAAAATTTTCAAAAAATCCAAAAAATTCAAAAATTCATCGATTATCTCCCAAGGGGGCATATATCTGTCATCACCTGAAAATCAACGTCTAGGACAAAAAAAAAATTTCTTGACATCCATATCAATTTTTTCTTTAAAGCAATGTGCAAACACATTACTTCAAAGAGGGGGAAAATGTATACACCTAAAATCGGTCAAGACATTTAATTAATTAAATACTAGCTATTTAATTAATATTTCATGTACTTATAAATAAATTCTCAATTTATTTATATAGTTCATATCTTCTAATTCTCCAAATCTAAAATCACATTCCTCTAATTTAATTAAATAAAGAAATTTCTATAGTCTTTTATTTAATTAATTTTTACTAATCCCAAATTTGGAATTCAAGCACATGTCTACAACTTTTCATGCCACCTCACAAAGGTTACATGAAATAAAATAATTCTAATTTTTAAATTAGAATTATCTTCAACAAACTTTGAACACATGGTCTTTTTCTGACACACTTTATCCCTTCATCCATTTGGCATATTGTCTTTGGTCAAAGGAACATCCCTCTTGATTCTCTCCATCTCCACTGTTCATCCCTCATGGTTGAATCTGGTTTGTCGATCATTGCCACATCACAAGATGCTTGAAAATCCTATAAATACAACCCCTTGCTATAGTATTTTGCATCCCACATTTAAGTAAACTTATTATGTAGGAATAGCTTTGGAGCATTGGAGCATTTGGAGTTTATAGTTAGCATTACATAATCATGTTTTGCTTTATAGCTAGCATTGTAGAATCATGTTTTGCTTTATAGTTGCATTTTAAATCATGTCTTGCTTTATAGTTGCATTTTAGTTTATCATATCAATAGTTATTTGAGCATATGTAGAATAATTTTAGCTTCTTATCACAATATTTGTATCGCATAGTTTAGCAACATTATCCATTTATCAATATCTCCATTATCATAGCATCATGGCTTTCATCAAATAGTTTCATGTAGGAGCTTAGATTTCTTACATTTAGAACAACATCTCATTTCTCAAGTTGTCATTCTAAAAATCATAGTGTACATACAAAATATGAGAGCCAAATGGGTTAATGAATACTTGAGAATAGAGAACAATGGGACATTTTTAGAGATTTGTTTAACTACAATTTAGAGTAGTTTCTTTGATTCAAATATTTAATATAATACATCTCATTGATGTTTGTGTGCTTTAGTATTGATTTTCTAACTCTCCCACATTTCACACACACATTTGGTTTAGATTATTGTATCAACAATGCAAGGCACTATTGATAGGCTTTGTTGTGATAAGTTTGATGTTGTTAGATGTTTTCAATTACATGGTTTAGGATTCTCCACCCAACGATAAGGCACTAGTCATGATATGTCATGTTATGTTACAATTTCCTAGATCTTTCTAAGCAACTACTTTCAAAATCAATTGTAATCTCCATTTTCTATATGAATATATGTCAAGCTGAAATTATAATATTTTCTCATGCTTTAATGAGATGTCACCATGATGATTAGCCAAATATTTAAGATTTTTCATCTATTAAGCAGTTAAAGGAGAATTTATCTGGTGAATTTACAATGTATATTATAATTTGCACAAGAGTATCTAAAAATACATTGTAGGGATCACCCTCCCGGGTTTTGTAGAGCCCAAAGTGTAGAGGGAAATCCTAGCAAGCTTTCACCTATTCGTTGGCCAATACCTAAGAGTTATTGACAATTGAATTTGGCACATTCATAGATAAATGGTGAGATATGCTTGGTTCATTAAAAATAACCAACAGATTGGTGACTCTGCTAGCAACAAAGCTAGTTCAATGTCTCTAGGTCAGATCATGTATAGTTAGATTCAATGCAATTCCTTGTTCTTCATTGTCTAAAGAACAATTCATACAAAATTCTCATTGAATAGATCACATCTATATTTTGTGAGTCAAGTTCTAGCTCTCTTTTTTGTTTCCTATCAGGGTATGTTCAAAGTTCTATCTGAATTTAGAAAGTTTTCTCAAAGTTATGATATATTTTCATTTACCCATCTAGTGGGTGGCGACTCTAAAGTCTCTTGTGCCAGTGCAAACTTAAAAGTTCAAAGAAGGAAAGTGAGGGAGATTTGTGAGGATAGATTTGAAGCTATGAGAGGAACTAGGAGAAATATGAAGAAGAATTCTGAGTAGAAGTTGGAGTCTAAACTACCACAAACTAAGAAGTCATCATGGATAGCAAAGAACATTGAAGCAAGTAAGTTGAAGCAAGTAAGTCTGTTAATAATCTTGATCATGCATCTACAATTTTAAATGGAAACACTCATGAAGAAACATTTGATTATGGCATTCCCCCTAGTAATGAGATAAATCTTGCTACAAATGAATCCCCTATTGCCACTAGTCAACCTAATCCTAATCCTCTAGTATCAAAGGAATCTGAACTATGGAAATTCTGGGATAAGGAATCCGAATTCCCAACTAGAAAGGAAAATCTTGGGGGTACCTCTATTTATCAATGATGATAATTTTAATACAAGAAAAAGATCACGTAGTAGAACCTCACACCATTATTCTAAATGACAACCACTGGATCTTTCCTATTATACCCTAGAATCTAGTGAATATAAGGTTACTTTGGAGGATGAAGAAGCTATAAATAAGGATATGAAAGCTATGCAAGAAGAAGAGTTGAGACTTAAGGAGTTGGGATTAAAAAAATATTAAAGGAAAGAGAGGAAAAGATAAACACTTCCATGATAAAGAGAGATCAATTAAGGAGAAGGGTCAAAAATATGAGAGAAATGGTGAAATAAGAACCACTTCCTAAATATCCATTTGAACCTATTAGGTATGTACAAGATCATCATGGAAAAAATAGAACCTTAAGTGGCAAAAATTTCAGAAAAATCAGAGTTAGGAAACTTGACGTAAAAATTTGAATAAGTTATCTATATTATTTCAAAAATATGTAAGAATAGAATTTGTAGCAAATTGCACGCAGTTTCTAAACTACTAGGTTTTTAAAAAAATATATATCTATTTGGTGAAAATTTGAAATTTCAATGCAGTGGTACTTAAATTTCAAGGAAAAAATAAGTAGGTGTTTGTCTAACTAACCTAACCACAATAAAATGATAATATTTTTTTATAATATTTTAGTTATAAGTACAGGATGCATGCCTCAATGTGATACACATTTTTTTGTAATTTTTTTCTAAGTAAATAATTAATTATGAATTTTTTATTACAAATTTTTTAAAAATATAAAAAGTTGTATGTCTGGCCACCTTAATTTGGTCAAAACTTCATGAAATTCAATTTTTCTTTTTTTAATCCTATAGTATGCGAAGCATAGAATGTGACACATATTTTGGATTCAAAAAATGTGATACCATTTGAACGCTATAGATGCTTTTCAATTAGCCTATCAATTAGGACTTTAGTCATAATTTGAATAGAAAATGAATAATAATTAATTATTAAATTCAAAGTATTTAAAGCATAATTTATATCGGTGGAAAGTTGAGAATCTCCTTTAAAAACCCTTTTTGTTTCATCAATTTTGGGTAAAAAAATAATTGTCAGCCACATACCCATCATATTGGCACTTTTTGGCCCATCATGATCTTACACATACCCTATTGTTAGGGAAACCTTTTATCATCTTAAGGTAAATATTCATATTAGAACCATTGCTACAAGCACATATACCAATTCTATTGTAGTAACTAAAGTTTTATATCCCTCTGTTGCTGTCAAGAAATCCCAACATATAGATATAGGAAAGAGACCTATGGGTCAGCCCAAGAAACCAACTACAAATGCAAACACAAGTGCCTCATCCACTAACAAACCTACCAAAAGTGCACAGACTAATTCCATTACATCAAATTCGCCCTTTGATCTCAAATTTTTGAAGTCGTAATTGGCTAATGAGAAATTGCAAAAAAAGCTAGATAAGATGCAAATTATTGTTGCAAATGTAGAGATAGAAAAGAAGATTGCATTTCTCAAAACTTCCATTCCAAACCCAAGACCTTCCAATTCTAGTCATTCCATTCTTGATCCCTAGCCTCAAAACTCAATCAAGTAGAAATATCCCTAGTGGTAGTGGTGGTGGAAGTCAAGGTGGTGGAAGTGGAGGTGGAAACAAAATAAGAATACCCAATTTGGAGGTGGAAATGGAAGTGGTTGTGATGACGGAGATGGAAATGGAAATGAAAATAAATAGTTCGGTGATCAAGATGAAAATAGATCTCACAATAATCAAAGAGATCGGTTCACTAGAAGACCTATGCAAGTGGATAGGTACAAACAATTATGCTTTGTTGGGATACCTAGTTACCTGAACCAATTCCCTGATGATATCAAGAATGTATTGGTTAGATTCTCTAGAAATAAGAATATAAGTGGTGAGGATCACTTAAGATCATTTGTTAACATGATGGATGATTTTGAGGTAGAGGTTGAAATGCTATGATGAAACTCTTTATGTAGTCACTCACTGAA
This sequence comes from Sequoia sempervirens, assembly GCA_007258455.2. Taxonomy (NCBI): domain Eukaryota; kingdom Viridiplantae; phylum Streptophyta; class Pinopsida; order Cupressales; family Cupressaceae; genus Sequoia; species Sequoia sempervirens. Next base: position 18,601 of record VDFB02064979.1, on the reverse strand, counting down.
GATGCTAGGTAATGGTATAGATCCTTGCAATAGAGAGCATTGGGTCATGGGAGGAGTTTAAAAGGATATTCAAAGAACAATATGGAGATAAGAATAATGCCAGGTTCTTGCTAAATGAATTCAATAATATTTCTAAAGGTTCCAATGAAATAGTTTCTGATTTCAACACTAGATTTCAGAAAGCTATGAACATATTTCCTATTGAATTGAGGCTAAATGATAATGTATGTTTGGTCAATTATTGCAATGCCTTTGATTCAGAAGTGAGCTATCTTTTTCAAGACAGGAATCCTCAAACCTTGAGAGATGGCTTCAAAGTTGCATTACACATTGAAAGTAATAGAAGAGCATCAAGAAAGGGAGGAAGGAGAGATAATGTTAAGATCTTAAGGAACCCAAAGAAAGAAGACAAACACCCTAAAAGAAAGGATGCTCCCTTGAAGACAAATTGGATAATGTTGCAAGTTCCATGAAATACATAAGTTATAGACTTGCTAGACAAGAAAAGGGACTGAAAAATGACAAGCCTAATTTCCAAAGAAATGAGAGATCTCCTAGGCAACAATATCATCCTGACAATACCAACTAGCATAATGGAAATCCAATTCAAAATAATTAGAATAATACACAAAGAAAAGTACCCCCTGATACATTACAAAAGAACTCTACTAATTTTGTTGATGAAACACCTTAGTGGATTATTTTCCAACTACCATATGCTTCCCAAACATCCTCAATGGAAAAATAGTTTGAAGAAGGATAGAACAGGCCCAATGATTATGAGTCACTTCAAGAAAATAGTAAGGAAATACATGTGCTTATGCATAGATCATATTTTTCTCAAAAATAATTCTATTCAGATGAAGATTCACATGAAGTTGATGTTGACAATCAGAGGAAGAAATCAAATTCTTATCATCAACAAATTTTTCCTAATGAAGATGACAATGTTGAGCATCATGTTTGTGCTTTCAAAACAGATGAAATACATGTGTCTCTAAGAATACCCTCTAATGATGAATATCAAATGATGATAGTAGAATTGGTTGCACAAGCTAGAAACACTCACAACTTGAGGAATAGAATTGTGAATTGTGACAAAGAAAAACAAAAAACATGTTCTTCAAAGAGAAAAATGTAGAAAATCAGGGAGCCAAGGCAGATGGTAAAGTGGGTGAAGTCAAAGTCAAGGAAAATAAAGGACCTAAGAATTGGGCTAGGAAAGATAATACAACCAAGAAAAATGATGAGGTTGTTTCTCCAACTTTAAAACCAGAGAATCAAAAGTCAAATGTGGAGCAAGAAAAGAATGAGGTTGAAAATAAATGTCAACAATAGAAGGTCAAGATTGAGGAACAAAGTGCAGTTTCTTATGAACTACCTAAGTATAATCCTATTGAAATGTTTTAGTTACTTTCCCAAGTCAAGGTGATAGTCCTATTAATGGAGATGATGAGAATTGAAGAAGACAAACAAAAGGTAGTGACCCTTATTAATGGTGCTACTACGGCCTTTGATGATGAAAAGGTGTCTACTCAACCTAAAGTGTGTGGAAGTAAAGTGATTGAAGAAGAAGTGGAGGGAGAAAATAGTGAAATCCCTCATATTTAATTGGGTAGTCCTATCACAACTTGTCCAAGTAATATTGATCCTTTTTATGTGACTTTGATTATTTTTGAAAGAGGAAAAAATGGGTTTTATAGGGACCCAGAACCAAAAAGTTTACAAACAAAAGAAATAAATCATCAAAGAACCTAGAAATAGAGAGGCTATAGAGAGGACATCATAATAAAAAAGAAAAATCCACCAAGAAAAGGCTAGTAAGTGCCACAAAAAAGACCCCAAAAAGACTAGACAAAACACCAACAACAACTAAACTTTGGACTTTAAAATTTCCGTTGTCACAGCTTCCATGTCATTCATCTCCTAAACCCCCCTCCTTAAGATTTGGAGCATCTTGGGAGTAGGAGGTTCTTTCTTCTTAAGGTTGGAACGAGTCCTCTTCGATATTCCTTGGTCCTCATCCTTGATTTTATCCTTGTCTTCTTCTAGCTCAACAACCAATGAGCCATGTTGTGACTTTTCCAACTTTTCAGACATTGCATTAATGATAATAGCATTGTGCCTTGTTATTCTATGGTTTTTTTCCACAAAATTTCATATTGTTTTCTATTATAACAATTTTAGTTTCTAGAGTCTTATACTTGTCCTCAATGTCATCATCTCTCATCCCTATATTGTTATTTTTCTGTTTTCCTTCTTCATTGTTTAGAGTTGGTAGCTTCAGTTCCTGTTCCTCCAACTTGCTATTTAGAACCCTATTTCTGAGATTAAGATCATTGATTTCTTGATAGGCCCATTTCATAAGGTCCTGAAAATATCACCAATGCCACTTCTAGCAGAGGGAAGGATATCTCCAGACTGATCCTAATCTAAAATGAGATTGAAGTCATCTGAGTTAGGGGAGTTGGGAAATCTGGTTCCATCATCTTTGAAAGAGGCAAGAAGGGTAGAAACATAATCTCTTCTAGCTTCGAGGTTCTTAGTTTTTTCCTCTAGAGAGTCCACAGAGTAGAAAACCAACTTATTGGTAGGGGAACCCTTGAGGGCGGGTTTCTTTAAAGTGGTCAGGCAGCTGGGGTAACTCTCAGGGTTAACTTTCATGTGTCAGGGTTTACAAAGTTGGGTTTTTAGGATAGAAAGGATAGGGGATGGATGGGCTTCAACAATTCTCTCCGGGTTAGGCTTAAAATGATTCTCTAAATGATGCAGAGGGTCAGGGATCTTTGCAAGAAACTCACCAAATTATCAAACTTCAATGGTTCATCTACAACCTTTCCTCTAGACACCAACTTGAAGATAAAGCCTCAACTTTGCATTCATGACTTATTTGCCTCCTTATGGACCCAAACCCTAGGAAAACTCTTAAGAGACCCAAAAAAACTTGTTTTGAATGATTTCAAAGCCCAACCCTCTGACTTAGACACAAAACCAATTTTTCACCTTAACTAGGCTACTAGCCCAACTAGGCCTCCTGCAGTGATTTTTTTGACTTTGCACTCAAACTTTCCAAAGGAACCCCAAATCTAATGACTTTTTCAAGTGTGGTTTGTGATCACAAACAACATATCCAAACCTTGGTATCACTTGTTTTAGACAAACCCTTCCAAAATCTGCTGTCTCCTCAAAAACTAGGCCTAATTAGCCCACTTTTACAAAGCAACCCCTCTTTAAATTTGTCCCCTGACCATGAAAATTTCAGAAGTCTCCTAAAATGACTCAAAACCAAGGAATACAAATTTTTAGACCTCTAGGACACATATAACATCCTCCAGCACAAACCCCTCCTCAACTTGCCTCAAAAACTAGGGCTTCTTGAAAACTAACCCTCCAATCACTTCCAGAACTTGATTATTGACTCTACACCATTAGGACAACATGTTTAGTTGATCCAAACTTGAAAACATGCCCCTCATTAAGGCAGATCTTCTGCTGCTACACCCTAGCCTTCATCTTCAAGCACTTTTCCCTTTGACAACTTGGTGTACACCCTGATATTCTTCCTTCCTGCACATTAGTTGGTTAAATATGTATGATACATGTTAGGAATGATCCATTTCACAGGTCACAGCAGCATTCTACCTTGAAATGGATCAATCATCCATGAAAAACCTCAGAATTAGTGAAAAATCTGTGTTCTTTTTTAGGACAGTCAATATAAAATGCAAAGAAAGTAATTATCACTGCTTTCAGAGCCTTCAATGGTGTTAAAATATGTAAACACAAACTCCTAAAGCATCCTACTGGACATAGATTCAATAGAGATCAAGTATTTAACAAAAAAACACCATAAAAGTGCCAAAAACTGTGTTTTTTCACTATTTCCAGAAAAAAGTCCGTACAGTACTTGCTCCAAACGCCCAACCTCCGTACAAATGATTATTTTGGCTTTGTATATCCTTTCCCCAACTGATCCAACCGTTTGGTATTGATTAAGTTGCATAAAAGTGATTAAAACTCAAAAAACTACTTTCCCGCCCAAAGTGAAATTCAAAAATCTGAATTTTACAATCTTGAAATTTATTAATAATTATCACCTAAAGACCATTGGATATCTAATATCCAAGCTTATTTAACCTATTCAAAGCCTAAGAGAATTTAAACAAATCCCTTAAAACATACTTTGCCCCTTACATTGCATTTTGACTGGATTCCTTATCAGGAATCTTGACCCCTGTAATATCTTCAACACACTTATTAAATTCAAATGCCATTATAGGTTTCAACACATCATAATTGATGCTTTGGCATGATTGGAAGGTCCTCTTGACCCTTGCACTCTCCTGGTTCTTGACGTGATCCTTGAAGGCCCTGGGTGCTCCTGCACCACTAAACCACCATTGTTTGTATCATATTCCTGAGACGTCATAGAGGCAACTGGTTTGGATAAAGCCAACAGGCTTTGAAAATGTTCATAGATCAACCTAATAAGCCCCAGATGAAGAATAGGGTTTCTCCTAGGATTTTTCTTGTGGTCCTCAAGGCTATTGCTTAATGAACAGAACAAGTAATGAGGAAAATAAATTTGTACCCTATGGCAGAAGTGGTTAAGGAGAGAAAAATGATAACCATAAACTTTGGTGAATCTCTTGTCCAAGGTAATATACTCCATAATGACATGGAGTACCTTTCTCCAAAGCACCTTGAGGGAGTTGATTTTGAAATAGCTGTTGGAAACTTTGACCAGTTTCAGTTTCTCCTTTTCTTTCTTTGGTAATTGATTACCACCCCGTCTGAAAACCTTCTGTCATGATAAAATTTCATGCTCTCAGTGGAAATCCTAGTCACCTCTCCTATGATTTTCTCATCCAGTTTCACCTTTCTCCCAAAGAGGATAATTTCTCCATTATTTCAGTTCTTCTCAAAGTAGTCAATGGCCTTAGGATTAGGCCCATGAAGTTTTTCCTAGAATGGAACCAAACCACCTCGCTCAACCTATTTCTAGACCTTAGCATTCCTCGTGTTCATTTCATAGCTATTTAGCTCAATTATTTTCCTATCCCCCCCATATTCACATGCACCTCACTAAAATCTCTATAGTGTTGAAAACCTATTGCAAATTTACATAGCCATTCCAATGAACCCACAAAACATGCTATTTTTTTCTTACCAACTAAGTTATTTGACACGACCCCATAAAATCTCTCAATTTTGATGTACTTATCCCTTTTCCCTATCATCATTAAATAAATTTGATTCTTTCGCATGTGTAACATCATAATCTAATAAGGCCCTGACTTCATCTCCCAAGTCCCTAAAATTTTTCCACATGTTCAAACCTCCCCACTTAACCCCCTCATTCATAAAGTAATTTTCCACGCTATTAGCTTCCCTGTAGACATGAGTGATTTTAATTTTTTTGAACTTATCTAAGATATATTTAGTGTCTTCAATCCAATTCTTAATAGACTAGGTGGGGGGGTCCTACCTAGGATACAATCAATGATATTTTTGGAGTCCCCTTCAAGCAACAAATATTTTATATTTAGATTATGTGCTAAATTTAAAACTTGAAAAGCTCCTACAACCTCTAAGACCACATGGTTGGTTTGAGAACCTAGATAAATGGCCAAAACTTCCAAAAAGTTACCATTTGAGTCCCTTAATACACCTCTACTTCCGACCATCCATGGATTTCTCTTTGCAATGCCATCAAAGTTGGCTTTAGTCTAGCCATTTGGTTGAAAGGTCCAACATACACCTTCCCTATCTTTCTTAGCTAGATTGGATGCCTTAGATACATCCATTTTGAGATTCGAATCCTTGTCTATCATTAGATCATAGGGAGTGCACACCACAACCTCAAGATTAAAAGCTTTTTGGGGAATAACATTGAAGTTTTCCTTTATTGGCCTAATTTTTTTTTCAAAAAAAAAAATCTCTAACATCTCCTTATCCCTAAAAATTATGTTATTATGTTCTTTCCACACTCCCCAAACACAAAAGGGAAAATAAAATACCATAACCTTCGAATGAAGGGATTATGAGATGGGGACTTCCATTGTGAGAAGAAATCTTCAATGGATAGGGGGAACACCCAAGATATATTCCAAAGAGCTAGAAATTTTCCCCAGATTGTAGCAACAAATGGATAGTGGAGAAACAAATGGTTTGTTGACTCCGACTCACTCTTACAAAGGTAACATCTGTTGGGTATTTTTAATCCCCATTTGCAAAGATTATCCACCGTGAGCACCTTATTTTGAAGCAGAATCTAGAAGAAAATTTTGACTTTAGGAGTCAAGTGTTTTATCCATGCTTTAAACCAGAAAGGAGGGGGGGCTTGAGAAAGGGACAAGAGAGAGAAAACCAATGAAAAAAAATAGTTACCTAAAGGGTTGTCCATCCAAAAAACATGATCATCCAATTGATCCCAATCTGACAATGATCAAGGAAGATTGAATTGAATCCAACTCCTGGCTAACCATACACAAATCCACCCAATCTCCTTCACTCCAACAATATTTAACATACTCCCTAAAAGCTACTTTGAAAAACTCAACCCATCTGTTGAATCTTTCAATTTTGATTAGGGGATCCTTAAAAATCCATTTGTCCTACAAGAACCTAGCTATATTACTACTTCTAATGTGCCAACCAATCCCTGATTCCAAAATATTTCTACCAATGAACATTTCATTCCAACAAGCTGAACCATGGGGCGGAATAGGAGAATCTAGCAAGGATTGAGGGACAAAAAATTGGTCATATATTTACTTTTTAAGATATCTTTCCATTCTCCATCAGATGAAAAGGATATCCATATTTTTTTAGCAAGAAGAGTCTTACTAATCATTCTGATTTTTCTAAGACATAATCCCCCCAAGGATTTCGGTCTGCAAACCAAATCCCATCCTATTAGAGGCATCCTCTTTTTCTCCTCCACACTAGACCAAAGGAATCTTTTTTGGATCTTCTCAATTGCCTCTACATATTTAGCGAGTATTTTGAAAAGGCTTAATGCATAAACCAAGAGATTCTGAAGAGAAGCTTTGAGGAGCTGAATTTTTCCTACTTGACTCAGAAGAGCTCCTTTCCATCCTGCCAACTTCTTACTAGACCTATCAACTAGCAAACACCAAAAGGATTCTTAAGGCTTAAGGCATAGAGGTAATCCAAGATAGGTAGAGGGTAAGGATTCCACTCTACAACCAAGGTTCTAGCAATCTTTATCTATCTATGCTCAAGGGTATTAAAGAAATAAACGGAGCTCTTCTATCTATTGACCATTTTCCAGGTTGCCTTCTCATACACGTCCAATATTTTTTTCAAAGTATTAGCCTCAGTCACCATTGATCTTCCCATCAGCATAGTGTCATCAACAAACTATTGGTGAGAACAAATAAAATTAGCAGAAGAAGGTCCAACACCAGCAAGAGACCTTTGTTCAATCAATATTTTAAGATTTCTTCCCAAGCTCTTAGCCATGATTGTGAACAGAATAGGAGAGATAGGATCAACCTATATTAGGCCTCTTGAATTCTGAAAGAATCTCGAGGGAGAACCATTCACGATGATGGAAGTGGAGATAGTAGTAACCAGTTGATTCACCAACTAAATAACTTTGCTGCTAAAACCAAACACCCTTAGAATTTTGAATAAAAACTCCCAATCAACTCGGTCATAATCTTTGGAGATATCTAACTTAAGAAGAAACCCTTTAGTTTTAGATTCCACTAGTGAATGTATATTCTCATGAACAGTGACTGTAGATTCAAGGATTTTCCTTCCTAGAACAAAACCATTCTGTTGAGGGGATATTAGCAAAGGAAGGATAGTAAGGATCCTTGATGTCAATACCTTAGATATTTAGAAATTATTTTAGAGAAAGAGTTGTAGAGACTAATAGGCCTAAACACCTCAAAATCCATAGCCATAGGTTTCTTGGGAACAAGGACCACAAAAGTAGCATTTAATTCCTTGAGACTTTTGAATCCAAATAATTATTTAATAGCATTCATAATATCCTTTTGAACAATCTCCCAAAACCATTGAAAAAAGAATAGAGGAAACCCATCAAGGCCAGGGGCCTTGTTTCCTTCAAAAGAAAAGACAACATTCATAATTTCCTCCCTAGAGGGGATGGAAGCTAGGTTATGATTATCTTCCATCCCAACAACCTTAGGGATGGCCTCTAACAAAAATTCTTGGTCAATAGGGTCGACTTCCCCATTTCCTGAGAGAAGGTTGTTAAAGAAGAGGACAACTTGCTTTTCGATGTCTTCCTCCTCCTCAAATATCTTGCCATTAACTTCTATTTGAGAAATTATGTTAGCAACCTTGTGTTTTGAGGCAGACAAATGAAAATACTTGGTGTTTCTATCTCCAGCCGAAAGCCACAACACTCTAGATCTCTACCTCTAGAACTCCTCCTCTTTAGCTATAATATCATGCATTTTCACCAGCAGCTCATTTTCTTTTACCTTATTATTTTCTATGTATCCTTCCCTCTGAATTTTATCCTGGAACTCCACAAGCTCCATTTGAAGTTTAGATTCAATACAAAAGATATTTCCAAATTACTCTTTTTTTCAACTTCTTAATTTGTGTTTGACTTCCCTCAGTTTCTTAGAAATTTTGAACATAGCAGTGCCTGAAACATCAATATTTCACCATTTCCCAATTTCCTCAAAAATATGGGGGTGGGAAAGCCACATTCTTTCAAATATAAAGGGAGAATTCCTCTTCGCCTTTATAGGGTCTTCCACAAAACTTATAGGAAAGTGATCAAAGCCCAATCTAGAAAGAGCTTTAAGAGAACAATAATAGTTTATAAGCCACTGATTAAAAAATAAAGTTCTATCTAACCTTTCTTGAATTAGGTCCTTACCATTTCTTTGATTCAACTAGGTATATACAACTCCTTGCAAATCAAGATCAATCAACATCTTGTTATTGATGAAGTCCAAAAGGTCAGATTTACTTTCCAAGTTAACCTAAGAAACTCCAAATTTCTCTTCATTCATAAGGGGTGTATTAAAGTCTTCCATAACAATCTAGTAGTCATTATCAAAGATCCTGTGGAATGCAGAAAGCTCATTCCAAAAATATTTTATGGCACCTTTCCCATTAGGGGTATAGATATTCGACTGAATCTAGCTAAAATTGTCTCTTATATGTGTGAATCTAGTAGCCACATGATTAATGCTCTCCAGCAAAGGTTCCCCTTTAATAAATTTCTTTTTCCAAAAATTAGCAATTCCTCCTGAAGCACCATCTGAACTATTTCCTTGGATTCCACAATTTTGAAACATTTTAATCTTCTCCACCGTATCATTAGACATTTTAGTTTCTTGGATGAGAAGAATATTAGGTTTATGTTCCCTAACAAAATTGTGCAAAACATCCCTCTTATAAAGACTATTAAGCCCTCTAATATTCCATGACATAATCTTCACATCTTACCAGGGGATTGGAGAATCTCCAAAATGGTCTTTTGAACACCATCTACTATGTACTGAAAGCTATCATGCTCTCTCTACCATTTACTCGGTCTTCTTCCTTGGCTATACTTAGTAGCACCACAATCCACCTTAGCTCTAGTTCTGGTAACAACTCCACTCAAATTATTTTGTTGTTTACTTCTCTCCTTCTTTTTCTTCGATTGAGAAAGGACTTCTTCCTAATCAATATCTTCTTGGCTCTTCAACTCTCTCTCAGATTCTCATTCCTTATCATACATTCTTCTTTGCTCCTAGGGGAGACTATCCATTTGGCCATTCCTAAGCTAGTTTGAATTGTCACTTGAAAGTTCATTATTCTGGGTTAGATTCTCAAAGGTTTCCTTGACAAAATCTAGAGTTCCTTTTTCCCATAGTTTAAGAGGATCCTCACTCGAGGGAAAAATTTCTACAAAAGTAGGAGCTAGGATAAGAATGCCAATATCCAGAGACAAACCATGAATAGGAATATCCTCCAGTCTTGGATCCCCATTTTCCTTGCCTTTGGACATCATCTTAGGATTGGAAGAGACAAAGTCCTTATTCCTTTTACCATCCCCAACATTCTCCAAGATATCTTTTCCTTCTTCCTTTGAACTAGGGATGATTTCTACCCCTTTTTGTTGATTCTTTTGAACATCAGATTCCTTGGGTCCCATTTTTCCATTGATTCCAGTGGCATTCCTCTGAACTTTATATTTCCTACTAGATTCCTCATTAAGGGAATTGGTAATGCTAGCTTTCCCTTCCCCTTTAGGCTTCTTTCTCCAAACAGTCTTAGGGTTATATTGGAGTTTTCCTTTGTCTTTTCTAGAATTTAATGGGCATTTCTTAGCCCAATGCCCCAATTTTCTGCCCTTGAAGTAATCAAAGGGAATGGACTCAAACTCTATAGCTTGCATCCAAGTACCCAACTTAGACTGGATTTCTATTGAGGAAGGGAGGTTAGCATTTTGTGAAACTCCCACATAGATTCGTGCAAACACCAACCACTTTCTAGTCGTTGTCATAGAGTCAATAGACAAAATCTCTCCAAAAGAATTAGCAATGCCATTGAAGACATCATCTTTCCAATATTCTAGAGGGAGACCTAGGAGTCTAGTCCAAACCAGAACATTCTTAAAAATGGAATCAGAGAGATCCAAATGAGAAGTCCATTTCTTAAGGGCCAGGGAAGATTTTCCTATGAACCAAGGTCCACCACTCCTCATAGCCAATATGTCCTTCCAAATGAACTCAAAAGCAAAGAAACCTCTAGGAAGAGCAGCCATAGTAACCTTACCATTGATTCTCCACTTATTTTTGAAAAACTCTCTAATCACCTCAACATTTGGTCTAGGGCCCATACACTTACCAACTAGAACTTTGTCCATCAAAGAAATGTTATGATCAATAATTAGATCAGGCACAAAGATAGAAAACTTACCTTTCACTAGGTCAAAAATATTATGGACTAGAGGGAAGACCAATTTTCCATTTGGTTTAACTCCAAACAACAAAGACTAAGGTTTTCACTTTTCTCCTTCCCTTTCAACGGCCCCCACCACTTCATTGTTTTTTTCACCTTTTTGTCCTTCAGGAGAACCCTCCGAGTTTTTCTTCCCTTTCAAATCCACCTGAATGTTGATTCTGGTGTCCTTCTCATCTGATTCATCTTTACATTTCTCCTCGCTCAGAACATGCATCAATTCCGCCTAGGATTCCTCAAATCTTGCTCCATGGCCTACTCCATTGTTCAAAGAATATTCAAAATCCTTCTTTTCCCGCCCATGCTCCATTGTTTCGTGGCATTGATTGTTGATGGTAAGCTCTTAAAAAATTGTATGATTGATTCATGACCTTCATCTAACATCATGCTGATTGAAATCATGAAGGAGATGGGTTTGAAGATAAATTGTGCCTATGGAAAATGTTATTCCATGGATTCAAGAGAAATCCCATTCATAGGGGCGATTAAAGATGTACCATACAAATTGGCTGATTTTCCAAACAAGGAGTTTGTTATTAGTATAGTTGTGGTGGGTATACCACCCAATTATGGTATGTTATTGTCAAGGAAATGGAGTGCTTCCATGGGAGGAAACATGTAGTGTGACATGTCTTTTGCCACATTCCCAATTGAGGGAAAAGACATTAATCTTGTGATGGAATCAAGAGCCCCACACATGATTGAATTTCTAGATCAAGATAACAGAATGGACTTTATGGATACCATCATTGACCACTTCAAAATTGAAGAGTTACAAGAAGAAGAGGATAAACAACCTACATCCATTGGAAAGGAATTGTTGCAACAAGCAAATAATGATGAACTATGGAGCATGCATTTTGATGGTGCTTTCTCAAAAGAAGGAACAGGTGTAGGGGTGATACTCATTTCCCCTAGTGGTAGAACTTTTAATTTTTCATTTTCATTATTCTTAGCATGTACAAATAATGTAGTTGAATATGAAGCTTTTCTAGTAGGATTAAGACTAGTTGAGAAACATGGAATCAAGAAGTTAAGGGTTATTGGATATTCAAAGCTTTTTGTTTCTCAAATTAGATCAAGATATGCATCAAAGAATAATAGGTTGAAATAATATAGGAATGTTGTTTGGGACTCAGTAGAATAGTTTGATGCTTATGGTATTGATTGGTTGGATAGGAGTAAGAAGAAGGTGGTAACTTTACTTGCCAAAATTGCACTCTGACCAAATAAAATTACCTTTGTAAGCATTTCAAAAGTTGAAGTGTAGATCAAACCTTCAATTCCTGATAATATATGAAACTGGTAGGTTTTTAACAATGATGAGGAAATTTTGAGATTCTTGTAGTGTGTAGATGAGTATAAAGGCCAAGAAATTGACTTTGGATATTTTTTGGAAGAAGTGGATGGAAAAGAAACAATATTTGTCAATTAAATCATTTAGTTGAAAAATAACAAAATCCCAAAGGGGTTAGTTGCTTTGGAGAGGGTCTTTGATGGCCCTGATAGGACCAATGCCAAACCAATGTCTACTCATAAGGAGGATTTGGAAGTGGTAAATCTTGTTACATAAAATACTCTGAAGAAAGTCTACATTGGAAAGAAAATGAAACCTCAAGTCAAAGAAATACTAATTGATTTGTTGAAATATATAGGCATGTGTTTGTCTGGTCTTATGATGATCTAAAGGCCTATAGGGAAGAACTATTTCAACATGAAATTCCCTTAAAACTTGATGCTAAGCCTTTTAGGAGAAAAAAGGGCCAATCAATCCTATATTGGCACCTAATATACAAAAATAATTGGTCAAGTTAAGAGAAGTTGGCATCATTAAACCAATTAGGCATTCTACATGGGTGTCAGACTTAGTGCAAGTGAGGAAAAAGAATGGTAATATAAGGCTTTGTGTGGATTTCATAAATCTTAATATATCATAATTGAAAGACAACTATCCATTACCCAACATGGAAGCTATGTTACAAAAGGTGATTAGATGTGAGCTTCTATCTATGATGGATAGTTTTTCAAGTACAATCAAGTGGTGGTTAAGGAGTCTGAACAATATTTATAAGATTGCATTTACTACTCCTTGGGGCACTTATGTATATGTTAGGATTCCTTTTGGCCTAAAAAATGCAATTTCTACCTTTCAAAGGGCTATGGATGTGGCCTTTTCTTATTTTATTGATATATTCTTAGCAATTTATCAAAATGACTTGAAAACATACAACAAGAAAGAAGAAGACCATTGTATGCACCTAGAGAAGGTATTTTCCAAGGCAATTGAATATGGCATATCTTTTAATCCCGAGAAAATTTTCTTGGCCATATTGTGTCAAAAAAAAAGAATAAGAATTGATCCTAAAAGATTAGTTCAATAGATAAAATTTCACAACCAAAGAATGTCAAAGGCATCCAATCATTCTTTGGGAAAATCAATTTATTAAGGAGGTTTGTGACAAAATTTGTAGAGACTACTTGTCCAATCTCCAAGATGTTAAAGAAAGGAGAAGAAGTAACTTGGAGTGAAGAGCCTAGTAAAGAATTCAATAGTATCAAACAAGCCATAATGGAGGCCCCAATATTGAAGTCTCCAGATTTCTCCAAGCTTATGAAATTTTTTTCCTTTGCATAATTTAACACAATTGTTTTTGTAATGTTGTAGAAAAATGAGGAAGGCTTTGAGCAACCCATTGAATTTTTCAGAAAATCTTTGCAAGTCATAGAACTCAAATATGGCATGATAGAGAAGCAGGCTTGTGTATTCGTCAAAGCAGTGAAAAATTTTAGAACCTATTTAATGGGAGCTATAATCATTGCTTACGTCCCAAGTGTTGTAGTAAAGGATATTTTCACTCAACAAGAAGTTATAGGCAGAAAGTGTAGGTGGATTAATAGAATCCAAGAGTTCAATATAGATGTTCAAATCACCAAGTTAGTGAGAGGATAGGGTTTAGCTAAGTTGATGGTTGAAACCAACTTGGAAGGAAACCAAATCAATTAGGTAGAATGTGTAAATGTTGCACCTATATGTGATATGAAAAAATGTGGTTGGTATAGGCGTATTGTCCAATACTTGTAGACTATAAAATGTCCTGAAGGTATGGAAAATAATGAAAGAAGAACCTTGAAATTGCAAGCTATTAAATATGTAATCATTAACACTTAACTTTGGTGGAGGAGTTTAGAACTTGTACTACTTAAGTGTGTTGATGGTAAGCAGGCATTGGAACTCCTAACAGAGATACATAGTGGAGTCTGTGGAGGCTATTACATGGCAAATGCAAATACCCACAAAATTTTGATAGCACGATTTTGGTGGCCCCCAATGTTCAAAGATTCCCAAAATTTTGTAAGAACTTGTGATGCTTGCCAAAGGTTTTCAAGAAAGATAATTTTTTTAGGAAATCTACCACTTAGACCAATTTCAGTCCAAGCCCCTTTTCAATAGTAGGGTATTGATTTCATTGGTGAGATCTCTGAGAAATCTAGTGGAGGACACTATTGGATTCTTGTTGCCACTGATTATTTTACAAAGTGGTTAGAAGCAATCCCCACAAATGAAGCAACAAGCAAAGTTGTGGTTGATTTTTTGATGAATAACATTTTGATTAGGTTTGGAGTCCCAAAAAATATTATTTTTGACAAAGCCATGCGCTTTAGATCATATGAGTTTAGAGATTTTTGTGATAAGCATGGAATTCAGATATCTTATTCCTCTCCTTATCATCCACAAGGAAATGGTCAAGCTGAGTCAAGTAATAAGAGTTTGATGAAGATGATCAAAAGGGTGATTGAGAAAAATAAGAAAGCATGGGATTCAAAACTAAAGCTTACACTTTGGGAAAACAAGGTTACTATCAAAAAGGCTACTAGACATTCCATTTGATTTGGTAAATGCTTTAGATACAAGACTGCCTTAGAAAAACTTGTTGAAGATGTATAAATTTGTTTAGGAATATGATGAAGATATATGTGATGAAATGCAACATAGGGTTGATGTTCTGATAGAGTTAAATGAGACAAGAAGAGAAGCTCAAAATAAAAATACTAAAATGCAATTGCAAGTCAAACATTTGTATAAGAAAAAAGATTCTCCAAGAAAGTTTTAAGTAGGGAACATGGTGATGATGTGTAATTCTAGAGCTAAAGATAAGGGAAACATGGAAAATTTGATGCATTGTGGTTGGCTCCTTATCTGGTATCAAACACACATGTTGAAGATTCCTACTATCTATAAAGTTTAACTAGAGAGTTTCCTGAACTACCAGTACATGGATAGTTCTTGAAATCATACTTCTCTTGGGGTATGCTTCTTTTCCATGTACATTGTAGCAATTTGTATGTTTTGTATATAGTTTTGGTGTGCTCTTGCTTCATTTTTTCTAGTTTTCCTTGTTTAGGATATCCCTAGCTTTTTTCCTCTAGATTTGGTCTACTTCAATCATGAGATCAAGAATCTTGTTATGCTTGCAAGAGGCATGCATCCCTGAGCATGAGCCACTAGTGGAACCCTAAAAAAAAAATGAGTTAGTCTTTGGTGGTCCTAGGTTTTGAAATGTTGTCAAGGGTTTAGGGTTTTATGATGTGTATTAGGTTTTAGTAAGCATTTTTTTCCGTTGTTTCAATCCTTTTTCTTTTGGTATTTTCCTCCATTGACCTATTGGCTCAAGTTTTTGGTTGTTTAAGTTACATCTTAAGCTATCATCTTTTTGTGGTAAGTAGCCCCTTGTGTTTAGGGTTACCATTTTTTCCCATTGCATGAAATTTCCCTACATCTGATATGAGAACTTTGTATTTTGTAATGTTGGGATCATTAAATTATTTACCTTTTATCCTAGGTTGAATCTATTGTTTGGATTTATTTTAAGTCCCCATTCTTCATTGTGCCTAAACAACCCCTTCTTTATGAACAAATTTTGGGCATGTGCTAATTACTATCGCTTAAGTGTTGCATCACTCATCACACTGTACCTTTGTATCATTGGTTCCATTTCTACGATGAGGGATGAACTCTTTTTGCTTGCATCACATGCTTTCTTCACATTGTTGAAATCTTGTTTCCAATAGTTTCATTTGTGTGACAAGTGATGGATTTTTTTCCCCTCACATCACTAGCCCTCTTTGCATCACAAAAGTAATAATATCCCCTCGCCTCTTTCCATGATGTGTGATGAAAAATAAAAATGAAGGATCATGATGACATTACTTGTCAGCATCTCATGCAATCACTCCTTTCTTTCATACTGCTAAAAACATTTTCACTTCAAGTGAACTTCAGAGATGAGCAATAAGCGATGGTGAACTTCCAACTTTCTTTCCATTTCCCGATGTTACTACATCGCTAGAACATGGTTTAGCCTTTGAAACACTTTAATGATAAGCAATGGCCAATGGAAGGATATTCCTACAAATATTCTATCCATCAGAGGAAATCTTCACATCACTCTTTTACTTTTTCAAGTGATGGGTGTTACAGCAATGTGTGATATTGAGGGAAGTAGTGGAGAATGTGGAATAGCTACGTGCCACTTTTTCTAAGTGTCATCGCTACTTTAAATCAAGGTGCCAAAAAGAAAAAATCAATGGGTGAAGGTGATGGAGAGCCATTGATCAAGTTTTAAATCTAATGGATCAACGGCTGAAATTTAAACTTAAATGGCTAAATGCAAGAACACTCTTATTCGCTCGCATGAGATGTCTTTCACCATTAATGGTCAATCTACTCATCTCTAAGGCCATTAAAGAAGTGAATTGGTAATTTTTCCACCATTATTGTAAGAATTCAAGAGCAGAGGTGTGGACATGAGCTTCAAGTGAAGAAAATTGGAAGAACAAAGAGCTTGTTTCCTAGGTAAGTGATATTTTGTACACTTTTGTGTCTAGTTTTCAAGCATTGTGTTGGTTTGAAAATTGGGGTTGAAGTATAGGGTTTTACAACTTTAGGGTTTTTGTTTTCTTTATTCTATTAAAGGCTTCTCATAGTTTTATATTGGTTTCATAGATTCCAAGTGATAGATAATTGTAGAATTTAAGTATGAACACTGTAAATTTGAGAACAAAGCCTTAGTTCTTGTTCAATTTGAAACCCTAGTCATCTTAAATCATGAAAAATGAGTCAACCCGATGAATCCTCTGAGCCTGAAGTGAAACCCAAACAAAAAATACCTAGAAAGGAAAAACCTAAAGATAATGTAGAAAAAAATAGAAGTATTAGAGGTGTCTTAGAAGAAAAGGTTAGTGAAAAGCGATTTCACTAGGTTTATGGAAGAGGCAACTAAAGGTTTGTTAGATTTATCATGTATTAGAGAATAATTAATTAATTAAATTAATTATTATTCTAATTCTCATGCATTTAAGGTAAACTTAGGTGTGATTTGTTAGTTAACTCAATTATTTATTTATGTTTACTGTAGAGCTAATACTAGATCAATTCATCTCATCACACAGGATGCTAGCACTTGTCATGATCTAATCCATTTTCATTATGGTTGCTCTTATCACAACAATACAACAGGAAATTAGTGCCAAATTTTGCACCAAATTTTGGTGTATTTTGAGTCATGAATTGAACAATTTGGATGGTGCTAAACTTGGCACAAACAAGCATCATCAGCTTGACGTCGGATTTAGTGCCAACTTTTTTGTTGGATTTAACATTTAATTTAATGTCAGAAAATCATAGCACCTCTGTTAGCACCTAAAATAGTGTTGGGAAGTAACGTCAGAAATTGTGCCGAAATTGGCACCAAATTTGGCTTCCGATCTTGCTTCTATGTCTACTCCAATTTTTGCTTCTACTTTTGCTTCCAATTTTGCATCTAGTTTTGCTTCTAGTTTTTCCTCTAGGTTTGCTTCCAATTTTGCTCCCAAGTTTGCTTCCAATTTTTCTTCCAAGTTTACTTCGGGTTTTGCTTCTAGTTTTGCTTCCATTTTTTCTTCTGGTTTTGCTTCCAAGTTTGCTTCCGATTTTGCTTCCAGTTTTACTTCAGGTTTTGCTTCCAAGTTTACTTCCGGTCTTGCTTCTAGTTTTGCTTCTAATTTTATTTCTAGGTTTGCTTCCAGTTTTGCTTCCAGTTTTTCTTCCATTTTTGCTTCCTAGTTTGCTTCTAGTTTTGCTTCCAGTTTTTCTTCTAGTTTTTCTTCCAGTTTTGCTTCCAGGTTTGCTTCCAGTTTTGCTTCTAGTTTTTCTTCCAGGTTTTCTTCTAGTTTTGCTTCTATTTTTTCTTCCAAGATTGCTTTTGGTTTTCTTCTAGTTTTTCTTCCAATGTTACTTCCTTTTTTGCTTCTAAAAATGCTTCTTGTTTTGCTTCCATTTATTAATTTAATATGTTTTATTTCAATTTAATTAGTTAAATATATTGTGCCTCTTAAATAACTCATATGATTATAAAGTAATTTAATTATTTAACTCATATGATTAAATAACAATATAATTATTGTAACATGATCATCATCTATAATTAAAAAAAGTGAGTCAAATATCTATAATTTAATTGAATTCAACAACATCCATCCTGAGCAGTAAATTAAAATCATCATACTTAATAAATATCCATCCAAAAATCATCGATCATTTTTAATATATATAACTTGACAAGTCATTACTAATAAGATCACCATCATATATAAC
>VDFB02064978.1:0-24276 GCA_007258455.2 Sequoia sempervirens | reverse complement strand
ATGAACAATGCAGATTCTAAATATGTAATTTGTTTTGCAATTGAATTATTTTTTCTATTTTTCAATTAATTTTATTAAAATTGGTCCATAAACTTTAAATATCAATTTTTTACTATTTTAATAACTTTTGATCAATATAAAATTTTGACAAACGGATTGCATGAGAACAAACTTTAGACAATTCTTTTCAATTTAAAAAAAAAACAAAAAAATGATAATTTTAGGTCATCTTATGCATGTCGTACACAACGATTTTTCAAAACGACAAATCTGCCTAATAAAAATTTAACAAAAAAAAAATATTCAATAAAAAATTACAAAAAAAATATCAAGAACAAGCTTCAGTGAGTCATAAAACTTTCCCAAAAGGATTTAGAAAAATACGATAATTTAAGTCAAAATATGGATGTCGTACACGTGCATGGTATGGTAAAAAAAATGACTTTTAAACAATGGTTTTTAGAAATGCCTATTAAAACTTAATTTGTACAATCTGGGTATTGAAATAAATTACATATTTGGAAACTAGACTCCGAGCACTACATTTTATGATTAGTGACTTTTTTAAAGATTTCATCTCTAAGTGCTTCAAATTTTAAGGTCAAATGTGTCAAATGCTGAAAATCAGGGAAAACACTTCCACTTTTTGGCCAAAAAGTGGACTCAACTTCTTGCACATACCCAATATCTTGAGAAAACCAAAGGATCTGAATGTGAAGAGGTTTGGCACCTACAAAGAGATAATGGACAAATCCATAAAAATAACATCGAGGAGAAATTTGAGAAAAATAAAGAACAACTACACAAGTAGTGGTGTATCACACCAAAAGATACTACACAACCAACTTCCTTTGCACCAGCACCAAAGAAGCGCACACCTATTGCAAGGAGGTCTGGAAGATTGCATGGATCTGCTAGTACACAATTAGAGGGCCCAACATCCTCCTCGTAACAACTTCGAATGTACAGGAGGTATCAAAGACACTAGTTCAAATGAGTGTGGAGAAAAGGGAAACAAGGTAAGGCCAAAACAAATGGAAAAAAAAATCACCACTTCTGCAATAGAGGAGGAAGAAGAGGTGGAAGAAATACAAAAGCCTTTGTAGAAGAGAAAGAAGAAGGAACACATGGTGCAGATCCAACAACCAAAAACAGAGGAGTGACCACAACCTCCAATTGACGTGATGACAACCACCAAAACCATCATCTATCACATGGTTCTGCAAGTCCTGGCTATGTATGATGATTTAGACAAAGATAAGATAATCGAGAGCCTCATATTATACATAAGGAAGTTTGAAAAAAATTTAGAGGAAGCCATCAAAGACTTTCCCCAACCAATTGTTACCACAATCCAGGAAAGAAGGGAGAAAGCCCTCAAAGAAGAAGAGAAAATAAGAGAAATGTATCACAAAGCTAGGGTCTAATCTTATCGCAGATCAGAAGGAACAATTTACAAGAGCTCTACACTAAATAGAAGGTCGATATTCTAATGGGAGGACAACATGAAGAGATAGATTAATCACAAGAAGAGACAACAAAAATTACAGGCACTCCTAGACTCAATCCTAGAAGAAGAAAAAGCTAAGCAACATCCATCACCATCCATAGCAAGAAGTCCACCACATATCTATGTGGAAGAGGAACAAATATAAGAACAAACACAAGAAGAGGGGGAGGAAGCAAATAGATTTGTCTCTCCCATTCAATCCATCAAGGATTTTATGGCATGATAGAAGCAACTTCAGCCAACACCCTTTCCACAATTGATACAACTTCTAGTAATGGGGTCATAGGTTAATCTAGCAAACATCTCCCCACTACAAAAAATATAATTGGAAGACATTTTCTATGCCAATGCCAAGGAAGAGATCTTACAACATGTGGAGAATGCAGAGCAACTAGAGGAAGTAGTACAAACTTTGCAAAGCTCCCTCCCACAAATACAAAGGGATGCCTCCCTTCCCCTCTCACAACAACTCAAACAACTAGTAGAAAACCTTCAACCATATCTAAGAGCTCAAAAAGGAAAATTCAAACAAGAGGCCCAAGAAAAAATTATGAAAAAGAAAACAAAAGAAGCTACAAAGAAGTGTGTGGTAGCTCACTAAGAATTGGAGAAGCAAATAAAGAATGTGGAGAATAGTATAACAGTAGCTAATGTCCTCTATCAGTTTTATCTACAATGGCCTACCCTCACAAAGATTCTCAAAGACCAGATAACACAAGATGCAACCTCATACAATCCATTGAAAGATATGGATGGAGCAATAAGGGCCCACCTAGAAAATACACAAACTTAGTTGCAACAATTATAGGATCAAAGGGAAATCATAAAGATGCATGTGAAACAACTCATATAAACATTAAGCATCAAAATTGCACACCTCTATGGAGTGATAAGAGATGCTAAAGTTGTTGCACAACAAATCCAGATCCCTACGAATTTCTTGTGGAGGTAGAGGCTACTCAAATCATCACACAAGGATACATAAAAGTACTACAATAAGCAAAACAACAATGGGATATTACACTGGGGAAATTGAAGATCATCTATAAACATACTCCCAGGAAACTAAAGCATGTATTGAGGTTGAGACATAATTTTGAAAGGGGGGATGATGTTGGAAAGGTACAAGACATAGAGCAAAACCTACCACAAAGCAAGTGTGAAGCATCTAGTTGACAAGGAAGATAGGTTAAGGGGTGCCCTATAAGGGTCACATCTCTATAAGATACTAGGCAATAATATATGTATGTAATAGATGACAAAATAAGAAATAGATAGAAAAAGATTGTAGTGCAAGCAGAGACTAAGACTTGCTTGTGTAATATGAATATATATATATATGGAGTTATAAGGATTAAATGGATATATGTGTTATGGATGACTCTTATGTGTGTTGAATTTATGTACAAGCTAGTGTTAGATAAGAATTCCTTACCACACTTATTCACTTCTACCATTGTGCCTTCTAGGGTATAAATTGGCTACTTTAGGGATATTAGGGTACAAACCTTTAGGTTGTACTCCATTTCCTTTGCTAACAGGGAGAAAACTATACTCTTTAAAACAACATAAAAGAGATGCGAGGGTATTTTATATTTTGATAGGAATTGATGGGAGGAGTAAATTTTAATAGTGTTAGTAAACAAATTGGTCACTGTGACTTATTATGAAAAATGACCCTGAGATGCCTTGTAGAACAGTGACCAATTAACTAACAACTCTGGAGATCGCTATTGAATTAACGATCTTCCTCTTAAATTTAGAGGTACAACTCCCTTTTATAATCTTCAATGAATTAGAAGAGAAACAAAACTAAGGTGTGCTTTTAATCAAAAAGTAGTAAAGACAAACAAACACTTGCGCATGAAAATGACACAAATGCGATGACAGATTTGAAATAAGAAGCAGACGGAAACAAATGACACATAGATCATCTGCTACACACCTACGAATAAAGATCGAGATAATATGCAACAACTTCTTCCAATCATGAGAGCAGATTTAAATGCTCAAGACTCACAAATCCTTTAACATGTACATCTACAACCAACCACAACAGAGTATTCACCAAAGAAAGAAATTAATTTCACACAATCCCTGTACAGAATAGCTCAGTAGAAAAGAAATGTTGCAAATAAACAGAAAATAACTATCTCCTCTGAGAGTTCTCACAGAAACTCCCTGTTCGACAGCCCAAAAAGATCCCCGAAACAGCTTCAGATTACATATTTATAATCTTATCCCCCAAAAAGAGCCCCTTTCATTTGTCCTAATTGATTCTTTGATTTCCCCGTGTCTTTTCAATTTTTGTAACTGCTTCTTGAAATTAGATTTTTAAATTAAAAGAAGCTTTTTGACTTTCCCTTGCTTTTTCAGTTTCGTAATTGATTCTTGAAAGGCGGTTGATAAACAAAGCTGCAGAGAGCGAAGTTTCTATCAAAAAGTGCAAGAATAATGTTATTTTGATTTGTTGTGTCTGCTATGTTTTAGCAACAACGTTGATATTATAAAAACTTAATAGTAATCTTGAAATTTTTCAAATGGTGACATGTAATATTATAAACAAATTGTTGTAATAATTGTTGGATACTTATAAGCATGATATAATGATTTTACTCCAAATGAGAACAATGGCATGGGTAGATTAAGTCACATCATCATTTGTAGCATAGGTCACATCATCATTTGTAGCATGCTCATCTAGGATTGCATCAAAAACAAAGTCATGCTTTTTTGCAGGTTTGTATTGATCTTTGATATTTAGAAAAGTGGAGAGCCTCAATGAGAAAAATTGAAACGATAAGACTCAAATGAATGTGAAATCTATTAGAATTTTAAAGGTTTATAATATTAGAAACCATACAAAACTTAAGATAGGACTTCTAATATACAATAATTTTTTTTCTTTTTGACGTTCACTTATGCATCCATATTTCATTGCAATCATCTTTGTATGACCTAGGTCAAGATAACTTGTGTGTGCTCAATTAAAAATAGCTCTAATTTTAACCCTAACCTTGATCCTAGCCCTAACCCTAAGCCTGACTATAATTCAAACCCTAACTATAAACCTGACTATAATTCAAACCCTAATTGAACTCTAACCCTATCTCTAATTTGAACCATAACCCTAACTATAACTTTAATTCTTAACCTAATTCTAATAGTAACCCACCTTAATTTTAACCCTAATTCTAATATGAATCCTAATCCTAATTCTTACCCTAACCCTAATTCTAATCATAACCTTGATTGTACTTTGAATATAACCTTAATTTTAAGTCTAACAATAATCCTAAATTCTAACCCTTACCTTAATCCTAATTTTAACTATGATTTTAACCCTAACCATAACCCTAATTGTAATTCTAATGCTTACCCTAACTGTAATTCTTACCCTAATTCTAATAGTAACCTAATTAAAAGAATTTTGAACATTTTGAAATCCATATAATTTTTTTAATGCTTTTTTTTAACTCATGCTTTTAATTTAAAAATTAATTCTAACTATGATTTAACCCTAACATTATGTTTTCTTTTCTAAGTTTATTAATGTTGTCTACCACTTACTTGACTAATATAATAGTTTAAAAAAAAATAGTTTGCATACCCATTTTTTTATTTAAGAAAAAAGGATGCCCATTTTAACAACTTGTCTCTTGTAACCTTTGTATACATTATTTGTTTATCCTATTTGCATTACTTATGAATAAATATTATTTGTTTATTTTTTGGGTGTTTTAAAATTTTAAAATATATTAGATGATATTATTTGACTTGTTATATTTTTATATAGTTCTCTATATATTATAATAATTTTATTTTGAATAATATATCATCTTATTACGATATTTTGTTATAGGAATATTTATTAATTTAGAATATTTTAAAATATAAATATAAAAGATCTTTTTAGAATTTTTATCTTCAAATATTTATAGAAATCAATTTAGGTTAAGATATTGGAAATCTTTTCATCATAAGCATAAAGTTCATTTTGAGTCACTTGGTGATTTTGTTGTACCAACTGCAATCTAAAAATGGTTAGAATTGTGATTATATTTTTTATTCAAAAATGCATCGTTAAAACCATTTTCCTCTTAGTGGATGCCATGCATTGGCATTGTCGTGTTTCATTTATACTTAAAAGTAAATTTGTAGCTATTAATTTTTATGAGATTTTTACTTTTAAAATTTGTTACTTCAAATAACTAAATTAATTTGTATGTTTGTTTTGGGAATTTGTAGAATTTCATTTTTATTTATTCTTATGAACACTAGTTTTGAAAATTTTATGAAAGCTTTTGTTAATTATCATTCTTGAAATTTTTTATTTAAAAATTTCAATAATTACCTCTTGTCAAATATAAATTAAATTTATAGTATTCTAACATTCTCAAAGAAATATCCTATGTTATATTTAAATAAATTTACATACTACTATAGGAATCTATGTTGAACCCAAAAAATTTAGGTTATAACTGCAAGAATCTATTGCTTAACCTAATAAAATTCAACAAAAAAAATGAATCATAATGAGTTCTTTTTGTATATTTTATTTTTTCCAATTATACTTAACCCTAAAATGATTTTAACTATGTTATAAAAGTTAAAAACAAACTCTATTACCATAAAGAAATTTTATTTAAATCCATTTAATGAGAAATATTTATGTATCTGATAAAGAAGATATAACTTTGATAAAGAAGATACATCTTTATATAAAGAAAGGGTTAGAATTGTATAACTAACTGAATAATTTAAAATTAATAATGCTTCCTCTTAGATTATGAAAGAAATAGAAGAAATAAATACAATTGAAAATAAGGAGGAATTTCATTATGTTTTTTTGTTTATCCTTACAGTAACAAAAAGTGTTTTAAATCATATTTTGTAATGAACAAACAACATATTAAGCCAATACAGAAGAAAATGGCACATAAATCAATATATACTATCTTAAAATTATGAGGTTATAGTTACATTTAATATTACAATATTGAATTTGTTTAAAACATTTTGCAGAGAAGACAATGGATTTATAGAGGAAATTTTTTAAATCTATACAAAAATTAGGTTTGAACCGAGATTACCTCTAAGAAGGAAAACTTACAAAATTTGGACGTTTTAAATGGAATCTGCATTAACTTGGGAGACATATTTTTATATATTGAGTGCTTTGTTTGAGTCATTTGGACCAACTTTTACTAAGCAAAAAGGAATCTCTTTTGTATGACCAATAGGAATTACCATACTGCTGAATACCATCAATTAGTAAGATTTACTCCAAAATGTTACATAAAAGTCCATAAGATTTACTATTCAATATAAGATGTCTTGGCTCCAAAATACCCCTCTAATAGAGACAGAATAACTGATATGCAAAGAAATAGAATAACTGATGCAAAGTCAGAGGTGTAGGACATTGATAAAGAACATCTATGATGGTTTCTATGCTTACATAAATGAGGAAAACAATGTCATGCCATCTAAGAACATTCCACACACTATGATATTGATTTCCACTCCCTGTGTACTTCATGTCCTGGCAACCACAAAACTTGCAGTTATACTTTAGTGGGTTATTTTCAAACAAGAAGAGGGAATGTGCACAATTAGCCGAATGTTTTTATCAAACTTCACATTCCATTGTTCACTATTACATGAAATTTCATATTACCTTTTTGAAGAAAATTTTTCTGAGAAAATATCTTTTAATATCTAGGATTAACTCTACGAAAGCAAGGAATTTGATGTCCAAAACTATTATACAAACAAATATATCTTTAAGATTGACCTTCAAAGGGCTATTAGAATTATAGATGTACAATATTCACAACAATTACTATTCAATTCTAGTAAAAGTAGACAACATTTAACAAGGCGAATACTACTAGCAATCCTACATTCCAGATGCAATGTTCTTGACTTTCTTACAAAGCCTCTCATGTGAGAAGTACACATTATGAAATAGGCATTACTTAAATGCAACTTACTCAGGAAGGGTCAAACTTATTCAAGGTAATGTTTATCAAGAATACTAAAATTCATTTCTAAACTTGTCTGGGTATAACTATCTGCTTGATCATTGTATTCTATACATTGTACCATGACTCTAGAAACCCTTAGACTATGTAAGGAAAACTACTTCAAAGACCAGATAAATGTCATGGCTTTAAGTCAGAGGTCCTCTTGTACAAGACTTCAGATTGTAGTCAAACCCAAAACTTTAAACTCGAATTAAAAAAAAAATTGAATAACTTTGAATCAGGCACACCCAAAACTTAAAACTCAAAATAAACCAAAAAAATTGAATAACTCTGAATAAGGCATAACCACCCGAGTCTTTTTCAATTGAATGGATACTGGCATACTTTCTGCTTCTATTTTGTTAATCTCCAAAGTTTACCTAGATAGAATTGACAATAATACTCAGCTTATCATTGTGCCCAATCGATCTAATCATGATAATTACTCTTTTATGAACAAGAGCTGGTGTGGAATTTTTAAGATTCAGTTGCTTTATTAAAAAAAAAATGTAAAATACATTTAAAGGCCTGGTAGGTAAATTAACTACCCTAATTTAGTACTGTGACATATCTCAATGGGTGCCCGGAGTGCAAAAGCAACTATTTTTCATTGGTTGATAGCTAAATCTAGGAAAGAACACAATCAATTATATTCATTTCATATGGTATCAGAGCCGATGGTGTTGAAATTTGGCACAAGTTCGAGCCAAGGGTGAAAAGGCATCTACGTCAAAATGCGTGTGCAAATCGTGACTATTTTGTGCGTGCCTGGGATAGATTAGCAGAAGGCATGGGTTGTGATGGAGAATAATCTATCCTCCTGAAAAACTTATCGCTCTCTACGCTGGTTGCTACAAGCTAAAAAAAGCCACTAAAATTTGTGTTGGCTGCGTAACAAAAGAGGCGAATTTAAAGGAAAGTATTTCACTGTTTGGTATTGCAGTCTATCATTCTATTTTTTTCTTTTATCATTGTTCTCTTCTGCATCGACATCCCATAGGCTACTATTAATAGGTTGACATAACTCTAGAGATAATGAAGACGTCAACAGAGGCATGAAAAGTTGTAGGGTTTGAGAGATAGAGAAATCTATTATTTCTGGAAATCATTGGGTGTAGAGAAGATGTGGTGCCGATAGAAGTTTGTATGAGAATTGTTAATAGGAAATCATTCTGCAGAATAGGAGAGTTATAGGCGTAACATAGAAATAAAAGAGCCATGTAAGGTGTTGGAGTTTACAGTGCAATATGTGATCTTGTGCTATGAGAGATTAAAAAAAAAATCTAGGAAATAACATGGCATAGATCTCTACTTACGATTAATATTCACTTAAAATGGAGCTAAATAGGCTAGACGAAAACTTGTTGACTTCCATTGCTCTGTGTAGTAGAGATTAGAAGCAGGATGCCCACCCAAATGGCTTAATAACAGGAATGCCAAATCCTGGATGTCTTGTAATATCGTTATCCTGGAAACAAAATGCCCATTTTCTAAGGAGCAATGCTTTAAGCAATTTAAATGGGATCACATACCTTCCCACAAACACCAAAGTTAATAAAGCACAGAAAAAGCAAAGAAAGTATGGCTATGACCACCAAATGCTAACATATAAAAGCATGGATGAAATCCAGGATTTTAGTACTAGTTTGTGCCATAACAATATCATACAACATCGCTCAGAAAGTGTAAGAACATAAAAGAGAAGATATATGCCTTCAACTCTCGGTAGCATAAAGACAGTGAATCTACAAGCATAAATGAAAAAAATAAACCTAATGAATTTGCAATTTAAATTCCCTAAAATAAAAAGGGAGGTAAAAGGGCTTATGAAGAATGTGGTTCATAAGCCGTCCTAAAACATCCATTCACGCAAAGCACATAAACTTAAATTCAAACGTGTTGCCTGAAAATTCGATCAAAGTAAAAAAAACTTAGGAATGACAAAGTGGTTGTTGGGGAGAGAGAGAGACCACTTAGTTAGAAGAGCTCGAATTGAATGCCGAAGAAGTGATTGATAATGGCCCTTCCCAAACCATAACTACCCAAAACATACAAAGAGGAATAGCCCCTTAATCTTGCCTGTTGGGAGGACCTAAAATTTTAAAAGTGCATGGAATCATCCAGCACTTCCGAATGCTGTAGAGTATTCAATCCTCTAAAATTGTAGATGAGAGGCTAGTGGTAATTTGACCTTGGGAGAGTGGCCCTTGGATAGCTTGCTGAACAAATTCGTCTCCTTCCTAAAGAAAAACCCCATCCGTGAAATTCAATATAATGGCGACAACAATACAACCAGAAGCAATTAAAATCTTTTCTTTGAAGTAGTTAAACTTACTGGTAAATCTCTTGTTTGAAGTGGGAAAATCTTTTTTTGCCACTATTATCGACACTACAGTAATGGAAGCGTATTAATCGCCCTTATCGGGTGAAATTTCCCTACCAATAAGATGGAAGAGAAATAATTTTTCATAAATGTTTTGTTATAAAATTGGCATCTATACATTGACAATAGCTAAATATTTTTTAAATAGAAAAACTAATTCAGTTCTTATTGGTTAGAAAAAGAATTATTAATAACTAGTTAAGAATAAGCCGTGCCTATAGTTTCCTTGAATAAAATCCTCGTTTCATCTTTTACTAATTGTAACCGTTTCTAAAATTTGATTCTCCTTTCAACTCTTCGAATTCCCTTCGGTTATTAACTTCTCTCAGCCATTGGTATTGTCCCTCAACTATTAGAACATCACGACTAGGACCATCAGCAATGTGATCGATGGAGTTCCAAGAAGATCCTCAATCCTTTCTACATACCGGCAAGTAGCAGTTGAAAGGTCCTCATAGCTCCTGTCTTCAAATAGAATAATAAGACACATCAATGCAGTTTACAATATGATATCAGTCAACTAAAAGAATGAGATGCCACTAATCTTGATCACATTGGTCGATTCTGAACATATACTTCCAACGCTGGTTTCTCCAGATTGTTCATTCGCAGCATGACCCATCTTTTGAGGTTATAATATAGGTTGCTTAATGACATTTGAGTTGGTTTGCAGTAACCAACACTTTCAACGGATCCATTTTGTGCTCAATCTAAACCATTGAATATTATGAGAAAACATTTCTTTGAAGCATTTTGTCAAACCGGTCGCGGGCTTTTAGTAATTCCTTTAGAGGCAGAGACTAACCCCGAGCATCACTTCCAGACTGTAGTGCTACTCCCGAGCTCTGCCCACTCGCTTCCCAGAGAAATATTTGTTATCTTCTCCTGCACTTGCAACTACTAGATTATAAGCTTGATCATGTCGTGGATAGTTTCACTTACATCCTTCTCAACAGGCGCCTCTGTATTTGGTTGATATAGGACCTGATACACTGCATCATCATCAAATTCTTTAAGGTCCATGGCGGTGATCCTGATATGGCTTGCCTTTACAATGTTGTAAAACGCATGATAGTGGAAGAATATATCAAAATATATATCATTTAGTTCATTAAATAGGGAAATGATATGAATTAGATTTCTATTGATATAACCATAACCTTCTTCAACTTAGCATAAATATGATATTGCAATCATACCTTCACAAGGTTCCTTTCGAAAATTCATTACTTCGTTATGTCAACATAATTCAAATATCTTTCAAGCAAGGGTAAAAGAGAGTATCACACACATGGTATTCTTAACAAAGTACTTTTCATTTACCCCAAGTTCTTCTACCTTCTATAAAAAAGGTAGAGTTTTCTCAATCACAATTACCCTTTTATTACTTTAATAGGATAACACTAGTAAGGATGGAGGCCTAATCTTTTATAAAATAAGGTGCAAGCATCATTCAACCATTAATATTTATTGGGGTTCATTCACTCATAAAATCATTTAGCATAATTTATAATAGTATAAGGAAGAGATTAGGAATCTATAATTGTAAGGTCTATTCAAGCTTTTATCATTTAAAGGCGGCATCATGAAAATAGGCAAAAATCATAGTCCTACCTAAGTAGTTTCTCTATCAATTTTTATCATAGAAACATTACCATATGAAAGGAGAAGGGTCACCTATTTTAGCATTCAAGGAGCCTAGCTCTCACTTCAATAGTAATAAACACCATGTTAGAAATGA
The DNA here is from genome assembly GCA_007258455.2 of Sequoia sempervirens. Classification (NCBI taxonomy): domain Eukaryota; kingdom Viridiplantae; phylum Streptophyta; class Pinopsida; order Cupressales; family Cupressaceae; genus Sequoia; species Sequoia sempervirens. Next base: position 12,613 of record VDFB02064978.1, on the reverse strand, counting down.
ATTATCATTCATTTATCCTAGTAGGTTAACGAGCATGAGTACATGATACTGATATCCAAAATAAAATGTGATTTGTTCACACTATTCATTTATTGATTTAATAATAATCTAAAATTAGAAGGGACATAGTTTGATGTTATATTAAATTAAGTTATTGATAATGGATATAAGTAAAATAAGGGAGAGAGTAAAACAACATTTAGTTTGATATTATATCAAAATCAATTTAATTATGTATACAACATCTATTTTGTAAAAAAGATTCAATATAATTTCATATAAGGTAATTCTAGTTTTGTGAATTGCAATTTGAAATGTTATTATTTAAAATGCAATTGTGGAATAATAGAAATGCATGCTAACTTTTCAACAAAATGGATTAAGAATTTTTTTAATAAAATACATAAGATAGTGTGATATTATTCTTCCAAAAAAATTGGTAGAGTATGTGTATAGGTGGGTCTATCCAAACCAAACCTCTAAACTCTAAATTCCCAAACCTCTTTTGGGACATGGATTTAATATGTAGAATATTTACAAAGGGATATTATTAAGATGCATTAGATGTAAAAAAATTGGTCATAAAAGTAGTGAATGTGGCTCTCTTGAGAGTGGTCCCCAATCAAAAAATGTGGTGCTAAAAATGAATTCCTAAGAAAAGATCTTTGGATGAATCATGGTAGTTTTTTTGTTGTAAGGCCCGAGCTTGAAGTGGAACTAAACAAGGCGAGACTAGTTAATCCCATCAAAAGGAGCTTGAAGTTTCTAAACCAATGGTCCTTGTGGAGTAGAGTGTGTTAGAGAGTAGCCAATTGAGGATATAGGTTGTGAAAAATATTTATAAAGTGATTTGTAAGGGAAGGTGGTTGACAAAAGGGTTCAAAAAGTGAATGTATGGTATAATTGTTTTCTTCAATACTTTGTATATACAAGAATATTTGGACAATATGGGGTTATGCATTAATGAACTTGTGGTAGCCTCTAACAATCTTGTGAAATGAAGGGATTGCAAATATGATGTATAAAAGTTATAGATTGATGCTTATGATTTCTTGTATGGAGGCACTCAAAGGACATTTGATAACTTCCTTCTCTCACAAAAGAAGAGGTGTTTTTTTGAAGCTTGACATGCTTTTAATAATGTTGCTAGGTAGGATATGTATGAATTTTATGTAGTATAGTAAATATATTAGACACTTATTTGCTCATACGAAACCTTTTATAGGTCCTAAATTTGATCAGAGGATAATTACATGGATATCTATATAGTTTCAAAGGTGGATGTCTCTTTGATTGGTAATGGGAATTTTAACTTGTTTGGGATGTTAAACATTTTTTAAGGATAATTTTTATTTGAAATGTTAATGGTTGAAATATCTTGTCAAGTTCATGTCATATAACTAATTGGAATAAACAAAAAATAAAGAAAGAGAGAACTAGAGATAAATTAGGCAGCACATGTACATTACAAATCTAAATTTACTATAATAAGGATACAAGATTCCAAAGAGAAGTAAGCATCAATAGGAAAGTTTTAACCACTCCATCTACAAGATGGCTTTCCTTTACAATGCTATAAAACACATGATAGTGGAAGAATATAAGAATATATATCAAAAATATACCATTTAGTTCTATTGGCTAAATAGGGAAATGATATGAATTAGATTTCTATTGATATAACCGTAACTCTCTCTGTCCTTAGCATAAATATGATATTGCAATCATAATTCCTTCACAAGGTTCCTTCTTATACCCTATTACTAAGTATGTCAAATATATTCAAATACCTTTTAAAGGTTGGGTACATATATCACACACATGGTATTCTTAACAAAGTACTTTTCATTTACCCCAAGTTCTTCTACCTTCTATAAAAAAGGTAGAGTTTTCTCAATCACAATTACCCTTTTATTACTTTAATAGGATAACACTAGTAAGGATGGAGGCCTAATCTTTTATAAAATAAGGTGCAAGCATCATTCAACCATTAATATTTATTGGGGTTCATTCACTCATAAAATCATTTAGCATAATTTATAATAGTATAAGGAAGAGATTAGGAATCTATAATTGTAAGGTCTATTCAAGCTTTTATCATTTAAAGGCGGCATCATGAAAATAGGCAAAAATCATAGTCCTACCTAAGTAGTTTCTCTATCAATTTTTATCATAGAAACATTACCATATGAAAGGAGAAGGGTCACCTATTTTAGCATTCAAGGAGCCTAGCTCTCACTTCAATAGTAATAAACACCATGTTAGAAATGAATTATCATTCATTTATCCTAGTAGGTTAACGAGCATGAGTACATGATACTGATATCCAAAATAAAATGTGATTTGTTCACACTATTCATTTATTGATTTAATAATAATCTAAAATTAGAAGGGACATAGTTTGATGTTATATTAAATTAAGTTATTGATAATGGATATAAGTAAAATAAGGGAGAGAGTAAAACAACATTTAGTTTGATATTATATCAAAATCAATTTAATTATGTATACAACATCTATTTTGTAAAAAAGATTCAATATAATTTCATATAAGGTAATTCTAGTTTTGTGAATTGCAATTTGAAATGTTATTATTTAAAATGCAATTGTGGAATAATAGAAATGCATGCTAACTTTTCAACAAAATGGATTAAGAATTTTTTTAATAAAATACATAAGATAGTGTGATATTATTCTTCCAAAAAAATTGGTAGAGTATGTGTATAGGTGGGTCTATCCAAACCAAACCTCTAAACTCTAAATTCCCAAACCTCTTTTGGGACATGGATTTAATATGTAGAATATTTACAAAGGGATATTATTAAGATGCATTAGATGTAAAAAAATTGGTCATAAAAGTAGTGAATGTGGCTCTCTTGAGAGTGGTCCCCAATCAAAAAATGTGGTGCTAAAAATGAATTCCTAAGAAAAGATCTTTGGATGAATCATGGTAGTTTTTTTGTTGTAAGGCCCGAGCTTGAAGTGGAACTAAACAAGGCGAGACTAGTTAATCCCATCAAAAGGAGCTTGAAGTTTCTAAACCAATGGTCCTTGTGGAGTAGAGTGTGTTAGAGAGTAGCCAATTGAGGATATAGGTTGTGAAAAATATTTATAAAGTGATTTGTAAGGGAAGGTGGTTGACAAAAGGGTTCAAAAAGTGAATGTATGGTATAATTGTTTTCTTCAATACTTTGTATATACAAGAATATTTGGACAATATGGGGTTATGCATTAATGAACTTGTGGTAGCCTCTAACAATCTTGTGAAATGAAGGGATTGCAAATATGATGTATAAAAGTTATAGATTGATGCTTATGATTTCTTGTATGGAGGCACTCAAAGGACATTTGATAACTTCCTTCTCTCACAAAAGAAGAGGTGTTTTTTTGAAGCTTGACATGCTTTTAATAATGTTGCTAGGTAGGATATGTATGAATTTTATGTAGTATAGTAAATATATTAGACACTTATTTGCTCATACGAAACCTTTTATAGGTCCTAAATTTGATCAGAGGATAATTACATGGATATCTATATAGTTTCAAAGGTGGATGTCTCTTTGATTGGTAATGGGAATTTTAACTTGTTTGGGATGTTAAACATTTTTTAAGGATAATTTTTATTTGAAATGTTAATGGTTGAAATATCTTGTCAAGTTCATGTCATATAACTAATTGGAATAAACAAAAAATAAAGAAAGAGAGAACTAGAGATAAATTAGGCAGCACATGTACATTACAAATCTAAATTTACTATAATAAGGATACAAGATTCCAAAGAGAAGTAAGCATCAATAGGAAAGTTTTAACCACTCCATCTACAAGATGGCTTTCCTTTACAATGCTATAAAACACATGATAGTGGAAGAATATATCAAAATATATATCATTTAGTTCATTAAATAGGGAAATGATATGAATTAGATTTCTATTGATATAACCGTAACCTTCTTCAACTTAGCATAAATATGATATTGCAATCATACCTTCACAAGGTTCCTTTTGAAAATTCATTACTTCGTTATGTCAACATAATTCAAATACCTTTAAGCAAGGGTAGAAGAGAGTATCACACACATGGTATTCTTAACAAAGTACTTTTCATTTACCCCAAGTTCTTCTACCTTCTATAAAAAAGGTAGAGTTTTCTCAATCACAATTACCCTTTTATTACTTTAATAGGATAACACTAGTAAGGATGGAGGCCTAATCTTTTATAAAATAAGGTGCAAGCATCATTCAACCATTAATATTTATTGGGGTTCATTCACTCATAAAATCATTTAGCATAATTTATAATAGTATAAGGAAGAGATTAGGAATCTATAATTGTAAGGTCTATTCAAGCTTTTATCATTTAAAGGCGGCATCATGAAAATAGGCAAAAATCATAGTCCTACCTAAGTAGTTTCTCTATCAATTTTTATCATAGAAACATTACCATATGAAAGGAGAAGGGTCACCTATTTTAGCATTCAAGGAGCCTAGCTCTCACTTCAATAGTAATAAACACCATGTTAGAAATGAATTATCATTCATTTATCCTAGTAGGTTAACGAGCATGAGTACATGATACTGATATCCAAAATAAAATGTGATTTGTTCACACTATTCATTTATTGATTTAATAATAATCTAAAATTAGAAGGGACATAGTTTGATGTTATATTAAATTAAGTTATTGATAATGGATATAAGTAAAATAAGGGAGAGAGTAAAACAACATTTAGTTTGATATTATATCAAAATCAATTTAATTATGTATACAACATCTATTTTGTAAAAAAGATTCAATATAATTTCATATAAGGTAATTCTAGTTTTGTGAATTGCAATTTGAAATGTTATTATTTAAAATGCAATTGTGGAATAATAGAAATGCATGCTAACTTTTCAACAAAATGGATTAAGAATTTTTTTAATAAAATACATAAGATAGTGTGATATTATTCTTCCAAAAAAATTGGTAGAGTATGTGTATAGGTGGGTCTATCCAAACCAAACCTCTAAACTCTAAATTCCCAAACCTCTTTTGGGACATGGATTTAATATGTAGAATATTTACAAAGGGATATTATTAAGATGCATTAGATGTAAAAAAATTGGTCATAAAAGTAGTGAATGTGGCTCTCTTGAGAGTGGTCCCCAATCAAAAAATGTGGTGCTAAAAATGAATTCCTAAGAAAAGATCTTTGGATGAATCATGGTAGTTTTTTTGTTGTAAGGCCCGAGCTTGAAGTGGAACTAAACAAGGCGAGACTAGTTAATCCCATCAAAAGGAGCTTGAAGTTTCTAAACCAATGGTCCTTGTGGAGTAGAGTGTGTTAGAGAGTAGCCAATTGAGGATATAGGTTGTGAAAAATATTTATAAAGTGATTTGTAAGGGAAGGTGGTTGACAAAAGGGTTCAAAAAGTGAATGTATGGTATAATTGTTTTCTTCAATACTTTGTATATACAAGAATATTTGGACAATATGGGGTTATGCATTAATGAACTTGTGGTAGCCTCTAACAATCTTGTGAAATGAAGGGATTGCAAATATGATGTATAAAAGTTATAGATTGATGCTTATGATTTCTTGTATGGAGGCACTCAAAGGACATTTGATAACTTCCTTCTCTCACAAAAGAAGAGGTGTTTTTTTGAAGCTTGACATGCTTTTAATAATGTTGCTAGGTAGGATATGTATGAATTTTATGTAGTATAGTAAATATATTAGACACTTATTTGCTCATACGAAACCTTTTATAGGTCCTAAATTTGATCAGAGGATAATTACATGGATATCTATATAGTTTCAAAGGTGGATGTCTCTTTGATTGGTAATGGGAATTTTAACTTGTTTGGGATGTTAAACATTTTTTAAGGATAATTTTTATTTGAAATGTTAATGGTTGAAATATCTTGTCAAGTTCATGTCATATAACTAATTGGAATAAACAAAAAATAAAGAAAGAGAGAACTAGAGATAAATTAGGTAGCACATGTACATTACAAATCTAAATTTACTATAATAAGGATACAAGATTCCAAAGAGAAGTAAGCATCAATAGGAAAGTTTTAACCACTCCATCTACAAGATGGCTTTCCTTTACAATGCTATAAAACACATGATAGTGGAAGAATATATCAAAATATATATCATTTAGTTCATTAAATAGGGAAATGATATGAATTAGATTTCTATTGATATAACCATAACCTTCTTCAACTTAGCATAAATATGATATTGCAATCATACCTTCACAAGGTTCCTTTCGAAAATTCATTACTTCGTTATGTCAACATAATTCAAATATCTTTCAAGCAAGGGTAAAAGAGAGTATCACACACATGGTATTCTTAACAAAGTACTTTTCATTTACCCCAAGTTCTTCTACCTTCTATAAAAAAGGTAGAGTTTTCTCAATCACAATTACCCTTTTATTACTTTAATAGGATAACACTAGTAAGGATGGAGGCCTAATCTTTTATAAAATAAGGTGCAAGCATCATTCAACCATTAATATTTATTGGGGTTCATTCACTCATAAAATCATTTAGCATAATTTATAATAGTATAAGGAAGAGATTAGGAATCTATAATTGTAAGGTCTATTCAAGCTTTTATCATTTAAAGGAAACATAATGAAAATAGACAAAAATCATAGTCCTACCTAAGTAGTTTCTCTATCAATTTTTATCATAGAAACATCACCATATGAAAGGAGAAGGGTCACCTATTTTAGCATTCAAGGAGCCTAGCTCTCACTTCAATAGTAATAAACACCATTAGAAATGAATTATCATTCATTTATCCTAGTAGGTTAACGAGCATGAGTACATGATACTAATATCCAAAATAAAATGTGATTTGTTCACACTATTCATTTATTGATTTGATAATAATCTAAAATTAGAAGGGACATAGTTTGATGTTATATTAAATTAAGTTATTGATCATGGATATAAGTAAAATAAGGGAGAGAGTAAAACAACATTTAGTTTGATATTATATCAAAATCAATTTAATTATGTATACAACATCTATTTTGTAAAAAAGATTCAATATAATTTCATATAAGGTAATCTAGTTTTGTGAATTGCAATTTGAAATGTTATTATTTAAAATGCAATTGTGGAATAATACAAATGCATGCTAACTTTTCAACAAAATGGCTTAAGGATTTTTTTAATAAAATACATAAGATAGTGTGATATTATTCTTCCAAAAAAATTGGTAGAGTATGTGTATAGGTGGGTCTATCCAAACCAAACCTCTATACTCTAAATTCCCAATCCTCTTTTGGGACATGGATTTAATATGTAGAATACAAAGGGATGTTATTAAGATGCATTAGATGTAAAAAAATCGGTCATAAAAGTAGTGAATGTGGCTCTCTTGAGAGTGGTCCCCAATCAAAAAATGTGGTGCTAAAAATTAATTCCTAAGAAAGGATCTTTGGATGTAGGATTTGTTTGGATGAATCATGGTAGTTTTTTTGTTGTAAGGCCCGAGCTTGAAGTGGAACTAAACAAGGTGAGACTAGTTAATCCCATCAAAAGAGCTTGAAGTTTCTAAACCAACGGTCCTTGTGGAGTAGAGTGTGTTAGAGAGTAGCCAATTGAGGATATAGGTTGTGAAAAAGATTTATCAAGTGATTTGTAAGGGAAGGTGGTTGACAAAAGGGTTCAAAAAGTGAATGTATGGTATAATTGTTTTCTTCAATACTTTGTATAAACAAGAATATTTGGACAATATGGGGTTATGCATTAATGAACTTGTGGTACCCTCTAACAATCTTGTGAAATGAAGAGATTGAAAATATGATGTAAAAATGTGATAGATTGATGCTTATGATTTCTTGTATGGAGGAAATCAAAGGACATTTGATAACTTCCTTCTCTCACAAAAGAAGATGTATTTTTTTGAAGCTTAACATGTTTTTAATAATGTTACTATGTAGGATATGTATGTATTTTATGTAGTATAGTAAATATATTAGACACTTCTTTGCTCATACAGAACCTTTTATAGGTCCTAAATTTGATCAAAGGATAATTACATGGATATCTATATAGTTTCAAAGGTGGATGTCTCTTTGATTGGTAATAGGAATTTAAACTTGTTTGGGATGTTAAACATTTTTTAAGGATAATTTTATTTGAAATGTTAATGATTGAAATATCTTGTCAAGTTCATGTCATATAACTAATTGGAATAAACAAAAAATAAAGAAAGAGAGAACTAGAGGTAAATTAGGTATGACATGTACATTACAAATCTAAATTTACTATAATAAGGATACAAGATTCCATAGAGAAGTAAGCATCAATAGGAAAGTTTTAACCACTCCATCTACAAGATGGCTTTCCTTTACAATGCTATAAAACACATGATAGTGGAAGAATATATCAAAATATATATCATTTAGTTCATTAAATAGGGAAATGATATGAATTAGATTTCTATTGATATAACCATAACCTTCTTCAACTTAGCATAAATATGATATTGCAATCATACCTTCACAAGGTTCCTTTCGAAAATTCATTACTTCGTTATGTCAACATAATTCAAATATCTTTCAAGCAAGGGTAAAAGAGAGTATCACACACATGGTATTCTTAACAAAGTACTTTTCATTTACCCCAAGTTCTTCTACCTTCTATAAAAAAGGTAGAGTTTTCTCAATCACAATTACCCTTTTATTACTTTAATAGGATAACACTAGTAAGGATGGAGGCCTAATCTTTTATAAAATAAGGTGCAAGCATCATTCAACCATTAATATTTATTGGGGTTCATTCACTCATAAAATCATTTAGCATAATTTATAATAGTATAAGGAAGAGATTAGGAATCTATAATTGTAAGGTCTATTCAAGCTTTTATCATTTAAAGGAAGCATAATGAAAATAGGCAAAAATCATAGTCCTACCTAAGTAGTTTCTCTATCAATTTTTATCATAGAAACATCACCATATGAAAGGAGAAGGGTCACCTATTTTAGCATTCAAGGAGCCTAGCTCTCACTTCAATAGTAATAAACACCATTAGAAATGAATTATCATTCATTTATCCTAGTAGGTTAACGAGCATGAGTACATGATACTAATATCCAAAATAAAATGTGATTTGTTCACACTATTCATTTATTGATTTGATAATAATCTAAAATTAGAAGGGACATAGTTTGATGTTATATTAAATTGGGTTATTGATCATGGATATAAGTAAAATAAGGGAGAGAGTAAAACACCATTTAGTTTGATATTATATCAAAATCAATTTAATTATGTATACAACATCTATTTTGTAAAAAGATTCAATATAATTTCATATAAGGTAATCTAGTTTTGTGAATTGCAATTTGAAATGTTATTATTTTAAAATGCAATTGTGGAATAATACAAATGCATGCTAACTTTTCAACAAAATGGATTAAGGATTTTTTAATAAAATACATAAGATAGTGATATTATTCTTCCAAAAAATTTGGTAGAGTATGTGTATAGGTGGGTCTATCCAAACCAAACCTCTCTACTATAAATTCCCAATCCTCTTTTGGGACATGGATTTAATATGTAGAATACAAAGGGATGTTATTAAGATGCATTAGATGTAAAAAAATTGGTCATAAAAGTAGTGAATATGGCTCCCTTGAGAGTGGTCCCCAATAAAAAAATGTGGTGCTAAAAATGAATTCCTAAGAAAGGATCTTAGGATGCAGGATTTGTTTGGATGAATCATGGTAGTTTTTTTGTTGTAAGGTACAAGCTTGAACTGGAACTAAACAAGGTGAGACTGGTTAATCCCATCAAAAGGAGCTTGAAGTTTCTAAACCAACGGTGCTTGTGGAGTAGAGTGTGTTAGAGAGTATCCAATTGAGGATATAGGTTGTGAAAAGGATTTATCAAGTGATTTGTAAGGGAAGCTGGTTGACAAAAAGGTTCAAAAATCAAATGTATGGTATAATTATTTGCTTCAATACTTTGTATAAACAAGAATATTTGGACAATATGGGGTTATGCATTAATGAACTTGTGGTACCCTCTAACAATCTTGAGAAATGAAGGGATTGAAAATATGATGTAAAAAAGTTATAGATTAATGCTTATGATTTCTTGTATGGAGGCACTCAAAGGACATTTTATAACTTCCTTCTCTCACAAAAGAAGAGGTATTTTTTCGAAGCTTGACATGTTTTTAATAATGTTGCTAGGTCTAGGATATGTATGTATTTTATGTAGTATAGTAATTATATTAGACACTTATTTTCTCATACAATTTACCTTTTATAGGCCCTAAATTTGATCAAAGGATAATTACATGGATATCTATATAGTTTCAAAGGTGGATGTCGCTTTGATTGGTAATAGGAATTTAAACTTGTTTGGGATGTTAAACATTTTTTAAGGATAATTTTTATTTGAAATGTTAATGATTGAAATATCTTGTCAAGTTCACATCATATAACTAATTGGAATAAACAAAAAATAAAGAAAGAGATAACTAGAGATAAATTAGGTAGCACATGTACATTACAAATCTAAATTTGCTATAATAAGGATATGAGATTCCAAAAGAGAAGTAAGAATCAATAGGAAAATTTTAACCACTCCATCTACAATATGGCTTGCCTTTGCAATGTTGTAAAACACATGATAGTGGAAGAATATATCAAAATATATATCATTTAGTTCATTAAATAGGGAAATTATATGAATTAGATTTCTATTGATATAACCATAACCTTCTTCAACTTAGCATAAATTATATGATATTGCAATCATACCTTCACAAGGTTCCTTTCAAAAATTCATTACTTCATTATGTCAAAACATAATTCAAATATCTTTCAAGCAAGGGTAAAAGAGAGTATCACACACATGGTATTCTTAACAAAGTACTTTTCATTTACCCCAAGTTCTTCTACCTTCTATGAAAAAGGTAGAGTTTTCTCAATCACAATTACCCTTTTATTAGTTTAATAGGATAACACTAGTAAGGATGGAGGCCTAATCCTTTATAAAATAAGGTGCAAGCATCATTCAACCATTAATATTTATTTGTGTTCATTCACTCATAACATCATTTAGCATAATTTATAATAGTATAAGGAAGAGATTAGGAATCTATAATTGTAAGGTCTATTCAAGTTTTTATCATTTAAAGGAAGCATAATGAAAAATAGGCAAAAATCATAGTCCTACCTAAGTAGTTTCTCTATCAATTTTTATCATAGAAACATCACCATATGAAAGGAGAAGGGTTACCTATTTTAGCATTCAAGGAGCCTAACTCTCACTTCAATAATAAACACCATTAGAATTGAAATATCATTCATTTATCCTAGTAGGTTAACGAGCATGAGTGCATGATACTAATATCCAAAATAAAATGTGATTTATTCACACTATTCATTTATTGATTTGATAATAATCTAAAATTAGAAGGGACATAGTTTGATGTTATATTAAATTAAGTTATTGATCATGGATATAAGTAAAATAAGGGAGAGAGTAAAACACCATTTAGTTTGATATTATATCAAAATCAATTTAATTATGTATACAACATCTATTTTGTTAAAAAGATTTAATATAATTTCATATAAGGTAATCTAGTTTTGTGAATTGTAATTTGAAATGTTAGTATTTAAAATGCAATTGTGGAATAATGCAAGTGCATGCTAACTTTTCAATAAAATGGCTTAAGGATTTTTTTAATAAAATACATAAGATAGTGTGATATAAAACTATTACATTGGTCACATTTCGTGTTTCTCAATAAAATTTAATGTTTCAAAATATTTGGAAAGCTAACATAAAAGACAACGAAACTCAAAAATGATTTAAGAAATTCACTATCATGGAGTAATTTGATGTAGAAAAATATACATTTTTAATTGATTAAGGCTTAAATAAGGAAATATGTTGAAACATGCAAATAATGTATTGGGTGTGGAAATCGTTTGACCAAATTCCTAAAATATCAATGCAACAAAAGAGAATAATCCAACTTGAAAAGTTAACTATTGTGTGAATAATTTTAAGAATGTTTTTTTAAAATACAAAGAAACTTATGCAAGCATGTGAAATGTTCAATGAAATGCCTAGGAAGTCAAACAAAGGAAACATAATTATTTGCCATAATGCATCAAGGACATAATGTAAATAGTGGAAACATTCAACACACCAATGAATGTGTGACAAAATACTTCAATGGATCATTGGACAAAATACTTCAATGGAAAACATGGCATCCCCAACACAGTTAAAAATATGAACACAAATAATTGATAAAACTCTAACTAGTGGTGTCTGAAAGAGCATTAGAGAATAATAAGAGGATTCCAAAAGAGTGATGGGACAACAATAATGATGACCAACAACATTCCCAGTTGAAATAAAACAAATCACAAGGATATGCATGAAAAAAAAGAGCATGAAGGGCATGAATTACATGAAAAAATACCTCAAAATAAAGTAATCACATTGAATTTCATGATTTATAGACATATAAACCAAAATTAGACTTGCTAATAAGCCTTAAAGATTCAAATAAAAATGTTATCAAATGGCAAGCATAAATGCAGATGGAATTTTGTTGGTAAGATTGTAGAAAAA
>VDFB02064977.1:0-35028 GCA_007258455.2 Sequoia sempervirens | reverse complement strand
TTTTTTCTAGAAATGGTGGGACCCTGCATTTAATGAGTTTTCTTGAACCGGGGTTCTAGCAAATCACCTTTTGGTTTGCTCGAACCAAAACTTCATTCGAACCCCCAAAAACCAATTTTTTTTGCATGGGGTCATTTTTTGCAACTTTTCCTTCCTCATTGGAATTGTAAACCACTTTTGTGGGTTTACCCTGAGTTATGTTCACTAGTTGTGAACTATGGTTTTCTATGTTTCTAGTTGAGGTCCGGGAGAAATGTTGTTGGTCTGGATTTCTCTTTGTCAGTGTCTTATGACTTGTGGTTTTAGAGTTGAGTTATTTTGATTGTATTGAAGATAATTTTAGTATCTAGAAGGTTTATGCTTAATTGGTCTATGTGTTTTACACTGGTTTGGTTGACCTCATGTTCAACACTATCTTTAGAGTTGATGAAGCATGTTGGATCTATTTGAGTCCTTATGAAGTGCGTGGCTGGGTCACCCTCATTCTAATTCCACCTTAGGATTTTTTGGCACCAACCTAATTTGAATTTGAACTTGGATGGCCAACTTTGGATATGTTTCAAAGTTGAAGATGGTATAAATATAGGATGAGTTAGTGGTGAAATAGAGTAGGAAGAAAAGAGAGATAAGTGAAAATAAATAGAGCAAATAGATACAAGATTGATGCTAATCAGTGAGTGTGTGTGATGCAAGGGTGGAAAATCAATGCGAAGGCTAAATGTTGAGTTTCCCAATGTAGTGAGCTAAAGGTTTACTCTATCATTCATGCATGTCTACAAGTGGTTGAGAAAATTATGGTGGATTTATCCATTGCATTAACATTATATTCGCTTTGTAACATATCTCTTCTATCTTCTTTGTGTCTCTATGGAAATGAGCCCTCCGAGTTGTTAGCCCTATTAGATAGTGAGTCCTTGTTTTGGTAGTGAGCCTCATTTCTCAGGAAGTGAGCCTCTTGTAATCAGTTTTGATATTCTCTATAGTGTGAGTTAATCCTCACCATGGTTTTTCCCTTATTGGGTTTTCCACGTAAATCCAGTGTTGTGTTTTTGTGATGGTTTTCAGTTTCTACACTTGCATTTAATGTTTAATCATTTAAAAGTGTTAAGAATTAGTTCCGATGAATGAATTAAGGTTTAAATTTGTGACAACTAATTCACCCCCCCTCTCAGTTGTCTTGTTCAACACTAGATCCAACAACTATGAGTAAATTCACATTTAATGAGAAAGTGATATGTTGATTCTAAACCCTGACCACAGATCACACAAGGGAACAAGGGTACTATACCTAATTTATCCAACCTCATGCCTAATAGGATTCTATCTTTGGTAGCCATCCAAACAAATGCTCCTATCTTTGGGAGGACATCTAATCCCCAACAGAGGTTAAAACACTAGGATGAAGATCCCACAAAGCATTCGTGATGGAGACAAGGTAGGAGGGTCAATCGAAGGAATTTCTAGCCTTCTAGCCTAATCCACTAACTCCATGATCATAATAGATATGCAACAAAAGCTAACAGCTAATCAACAAAAAGATAAAAGATATTTATGATCACATGACACAAGATATATCTTGGGAAAACCCTAACAGGGAAAAACCTAACCTTTAAAGCTCATTCCTCACATATTATAACTTTAAATAAAATTACCCATTCCTCAAGGGATTTAAAGATTCTAGGCCACAACCCAATGTTCACAAATAATTCATACAATAATATTCTTCTATCGACTCTTTCTTCTACTCCTCAATTTCTTTGATCTATAACTTCTCTGGATGAAAACAACTCATCACTATGCTTCATAAATTCAAACTATTGATCTTGTGCCTCCTCTTGATCCTTAGAAACAATCCTTCTCCTCTCATTTATATCCTCAACAAGTCTTCATAAGATTATCAAGTTGAACTTATTGCAACAACCAATACAGTAACATGCAAACTCAAATAGGTTGGCCCCCAACATAAGGCATTGCTCTGAAAATACATAGAACTTTTTGTGGATCTCCATGAAGGTTGGACATGTCCTATAATTCCTTGAATAATGTTCCTTTAGGCTCCACAAGTCATATATTTTCTCTGCAAGCTGATTAGACTTCACTGAACACTATCGGCTCCTCGCTGTGAACATAGGTAATCTTCTGGTAATGATATCTCTTCAGGAACAAACCCAAATGATCTAAATTTTTTATATGTCTTAGCATGGTTTCTAGTAACTAATTCCAGCTCTGCAACCTCTGACACACAAATACGATAAAATATGGTATTCTCCAAGGTCGCTCTCTCTAGTACTTTGCAAATGAATGTTCATTGTCAACTGTCTCAATTGTTTTGAATGCTTTTGGATGCTCCTGCATCAAAATCTAGGGGTTATTTGAAAAGTGATCCTCTTCACTTTGGTTTGTATTGTGTCAAGTTCATTGTTGTCTCTTTGAATATGTTTGGTGATCTTTCCACAGGTACTTGCAACTACCTCAAGGTCGGCGGTCTATTCAAGTCCACCCTGCAGAACTGTCTCAAGTGTGATATGGATTCAACACTCTACTTGCAAGCCTTGCACTACCTCAATGATTAGTGGTCTGAGCAATTCTTCTCTACAAGTTTCCTCAAGATCAATGTATGCTTCAATAAATACATACATGCATCCTCTGGAACAACCAGTTACTTCCTGATACAATACCAAATTCTCTCTACAACATTATCTAATCTTTGATTCCAGTAATTTCCTCGACACTCATCAAGATCTTATAGTTTCTTTCCACATATACTATTCCTATATTGTTCTCTTCACTTCAATCCAGTGTACGATCCTTCTCTTTTAGTATAATATTTGTCCTTTCTCCTTTCTCTGCAATATAAATCCCATTTTCCTATTATGCTTCACACCAGTTCACACAAACTTTCTCTTGCACTACTTTCTTGGGTGGTTTTACAAACTTGTTCTAGCTTCTCAGATCAATGCTTCACCTTCTTATGGTTTCTCTATTAAATCTGATGACTCAAAAGGTTCTTCTTCCTCAGCATGAACTATCTCTATATTATTTATTGCTTCTCCTTCATTAGCTTCTCCGGTAGTAGGTTCTTGATGACTTTTAGTGCTTGATTCTTTTCTCCTCCAAGCTAGAAAATAGGTTCTTCTAAATGGTATTCTATCAAATCATCTTTCATCTCTTCTATATCCTTTACTGTGATAAGAATTGTGACTCTTGTCATATCTCCCTCTATAGTTTGAATAACTATCCTTGTTCTACTCTGTATAAGGTCTTCTTTCTCTATATCCTGATCCCTCTTTTCCTCCAACATATGAATACTTCCATCTGTACAACCTTCTAAACATACAAGTAACATGTTTCCATTTTTCTCCATCAATCCATCCATAATCCATCTACATACAATCTTTCATAGGATTTTTTCTTCTCATTTTATCCCAACACATCTTTTCAGAATGATTCCTTAATCCACAGAACTTACAAGGGTGTAGATCCCAACACAATTAATTTTCATTTCCATTTCTATTACAATGAGAACAATACACACTTTTTCTTCCCTGGTTTGACTTGTTTAAACTTGCAATAAGATCCTTCCCTCTGTTCTATTTTTTCTTTCAACAACTCTATTTTGTTGAGTTCTTGGAGTAGATAACTATCTCTTTATTCTAGATGCACTTTACAAAACATATTAAACTCACGAGAGGTTAATTCTCCACCTTTGTTAGACCTTAAGAATTTTATTCTCAAATTCACTTCATTTTCAACCGTAGCTTTGAATGTCCTGAATCTATCTAATGCATATGGTTTCTCTCTAATAAATGTAACCCATGTATATCTAGAATAATCATCAATCAAAAGCATGAAGTAACTTTCACCTTGTAGACTCCTCACTCTTGTAAGACCACAAATATTAGTATGAATTAAATCCAGTAGTCTAGTAGTAGACTATTCCTTTGATTTGTAATGACTTCTTGCTTGCTTCCCAAACTGACAATTCCTAGAAATAGAATTAATAGGCTTTGTAATCATTAGTAAATCTCTCATGGCCTAAACAACACTAATCCTTTCCAAGTTATCAAAATTCATATGAAACATTCTCCGATGCCTTAATGAGTTGTCATTAATTTGAGTCATAAAGCATCGTCTATTAGCACCCTTAAGTTGATAGATATTTCCTTCAGATTTCTTTGATGCAACAATCAACTTTCTAGATCCTTTCCAGATTTAACATCTCTCATCTTTAAACACAAGATCATACCCCTTACTGCACATCTATCCAACACTCAAAATATTATGCCTTAAACCCTTAACATAGTAGACATCATTAGTATTATGCTTGCCATCAAAACTTACTGAACCTATCCCACAAATTTTAGCACCAATATCATCTCCAAATATAACCAAGCCTCCATCATATTTTTCAAGTTTAACAAACTTACTTTTATCACCGATCATGTGATGTGAACAACCACTGTCAACTACCCAATAATTCTTTTCTTGTTTAACATGTAGGGCAGAGATGATAGTCCCTTGATTTTTCTCCTTCTCTAGAGGGCTTTCCTTTACCTATTTTTTAGAATTAGTCGAAGTAGGTTCATCCTTTATAGCCAAGAACAAGCATTCATTGTCATTAGGATCTTCATAATAAAAATATTCATTAGATATACTAGAATTCTCATTCACATAATATGCTCTATTGATCTCTTATTTTCTTTCTTTTCTTTCTCATGTCCTTGTTTATTCCTCTTAGCTCTTTCTAGACACTTTGCAACATAATGACCTATTTCTCCACAACTAAAGCATTTAAGGGGTAACTTACCTTCATACTTTTCAGAGCCTTTCCTCATCCTTCTTACAAAGTTAGCTTCCATTTCATCAAAATTTTCTTCATTTGAATCTTTAGCTTTTGTAGCTTAAAATAAATATCTGATTTACATCCATTCCTCATATTTGACTTCCTCATCTTATGTAAAAAATCCCAACAACAAATCTTTGGTATAGGTCTTATAATCTATACTCTATTCAGTAACACACACCTTTTCATTGTAAGCATCAAGGAGAGTTCTAAGAATCTTCTTTACAATCCTGATTTCACCTACAGTAGCACCAAGTCCTCACATTCTAGCCACTATCTCATCCAATCTATGTACATAAGATTTAACATTCTCATCTTCAGACATATGTAGAAGCTCAAATTGTGTCTCCAAATTTTGCAATTTTTCCTCTTTGAATCTTTCATCACCTTCATGTGCCCTTTCCAAAGCATCTTATAATTCCTTAGTAGTCTTTAGATTTTGAACCTTAATCAACTCGGAATGTACCAGAATGTTCTTTAAAATATACTTTTCCTTATTGTTCGCTTCATGTGCTTTGATCTCGTCAGCCGTAGTTGGACCATTAGCAAGAGAAGTGTAAGGATTCTTGTAAGATTTCTCCACATCATATCCACAATATTCTAGATATTCTTCCATTAGTATTTTTCAGATAGCATAATTAGTTCCATTGAACCTTAGATAATCATAAACCATTTTTCCAACCATCCCGGACCTTCCTTAAGCGGTTAAGCTCTTCACCAAGGAACCAATATTTGATACGAATTGTTGAACAAGACAATTGAGAGGGGGGTGAATCAATTGTCACATATTTAAACCTCAATTCATTCATTGGAACTAATTCTTAACACTACTTAAATGATTAAACATTAAATGCAAGTGCAAAAATTGAAAACCATCACAAAAACACAACATATTTGTGTGGAAAACCCAATATGGGAAAAACCACGGTGAGGATTAACTCACACTATAGAGAATATCAAAACCGATTACAAGAGGCTCATTGCCTGAGAAACATGGCTCACTACCAAAACAAGGACTCACTATCCTAATCAGAACTCATTGTCCAACAGAGCTAACAACCCAAAGGGCTCATTGCCATAGAGATCTACAAAGAAGATAAAAGAGATACGTTATAGAGAGAAGATAATCTCAGTGCAACGAAGAAATCCACCACAATTTTCTCAACCACTAGTGATTTTTTTAGTGGTTAATATTCGCCAATTGGCTTATAGTTGAAATTTGGGAATCCAAAATTAGCTAATAGTTTGAGCTATAATGTGTCTTGAATTGCCACATTTTTACAAAAAAATATTATAGTCTTTATTTAAATCGCTAAAGAATTTATTTCATTAAAAAATTTAAGTCAAAAATTTGCCACAATATTTGATACATGAATAGATCAGATTCGCCTAAATTTTATAAATTAAATAGTATAAATCTATATTAATTCACCAATAGTATATCATAATTATTAGTTTCTTTAGGATCATATTTCTAATATATAGTTTCCAACATTGATTTATAATATAATCTAATGGCCCTTGTTGTATTCCATGAGGTAAAATTTACCCATGATTTGTAATGCTCATTGGACTCACAATTTGAGGTTTCATGAGCATTATAGATTGTGAGTACATTTTACCTTGCAGAGTACAATGAGGGTCGTTAGATCAATGATCTAAAAGAAATTTTGAGCCCCATGAGTATTACAGATCGTGGGTACATTTTACCTTGAAGGATACAATGAAGGCCATTATATTATATTTTAAAACAATAGTGGCAAGTAAGTATTATAGTCTACCCCTTAAACCCATTGATAATTTCCACCCTCAGGCCCCTACTTTTCCATGAGAATTTTTCTTAGATTAGATGGAATTTCCATCACAATTAATGTATTTTCCTATTATTTTTTAAGATTCACCAAAATTTTCTATAAAATTTTAGTGATGTAAAAAAATAGCCAATAAAATTAATATTTTTTTTCAAAAAGAAAGGAAAGATTCACCAATAGAAATTAATATTTTTTCCTAAAAAATGAAAGATTCACTAGGATTTTATATCTTTTTTTGAGGGGGGTTTCTTAAAGTTATCACTGTCAACCACTTGCAGACATGCATGAATGATAGAGCACACCTTCAACTCACTACATCCAAAAACTTAGCATTTAGGCT
Source organism: Sequoia sempervirens (assembly GCA_007258455.2). NCBI lineage: Eukaryota > Viridiplantae > Streptophyta > Pinopsida > Cupressales > Cupressaceae > Sequoia > Sequoia sempervirens. The sequence continues at coordinate 28,034 of VDFB02064977.1, read as the reverse complement.
TCACACTGATTTTCCACACTTGCATCACACACATTCACTAATTAGCATCAATCTCACATCTATTTGCTCTATTTCTTTTCACTTATCTCTCTTTTCCACTTGCTCTATTTCACCACTAACTCATCTTGTATTTATGCCATCTTCAACTTTGAAACATATCCAAAGTTGGCCACCCAAGTTCAAATTCAAATTAGGTCAACGCCAAAACATCCTAGGGTGGAATTAGAATGAGGGTGACCCAACCACATGCTTCAGAAGGGCCCAAATAGATCCAAAATACTTCATCAACTCCAAAGGTAGTGTTCAACACAAGGCCAACCAAACCAGTGTAAAACACATAGAAAAATTAAGTACGAACCTTCCAGATACCAAAATTATCTTCAATATAATAAAAAAACCCAACTCTAGAACCAAAAGTCATAAGAATTTGACAAAGAGAAATCTAGACCACCAACATTTCTCCCAGACCTCAACCAGAAACATAGAAAACCACAGTTCACAATTGTTGAACATAACTCGCACTGTATAATGAATCAACAACCAAAAATCTAGCTATAGCATCTTCTAGCAACCATGATCAACATATATGAACCACACAAACATAGGAGAAAATCCTAGAGTAAAACCTAGAGCAACCACTGAACACCTGCAGTCTTTCTACAATACAATTTTCTCAATATCCTTGACATATGTAACAACTAATTGACCAGTTGACATCAATGACAACACCTTAATTATTTCCATTCTTGCAACACTTGGTTAATGAGGAGACTTGGTTGGTAATCCTCCTTGCAGAACTCGATCCTTCAATATTTCCAGAGTTGGCCCGGCCTAATATCAAACTCTAAGTTTGCATGTATTTGGGAAATCTCCCCATCCATCATCATCTGGAACATTTGGTTGGAAATAAAAAAGTGCATTTTCAGGAAAGAAAAATTATAATTAGGAAAAATCATTCAAAAAATTGAAGTTTCCGTTTTAGAAGCAACAATATCAAGTATTTACAGAAATGAATATTCAAAGAAAGTTTTCTCCTCATGGGATTCATTCATCTTGAAGAACTAGACTCTCCTCAAAATTCCTAAAGCTAGATCTTTTCTAACTTAGTGTCCTCAAGTGAATAGATCACTCATCAAATGAATACCTCCTTCTAGGGACTTCGTTAAATTAAATTTTGATGGAGCGTCCAGGGGTAACCCTGTAAGTCAGCTACAACATCAATTCTCAAGGATTGGAAAGATAATTATATTGGTGCAGTGTGTACTGCTCTCCCTAAAGTATCTAATAACATTGTAGAGATTAATGCACTCAAGATAGTTTTGGATTTGGATTTAAAATTAGCTATTCCCCAAATAAAAATTGAAGGGGATTCGATGGTAGTGGTGTCAGCAATCACAAAGAAAAACTCTAACTCTTGGAATTTGAATTACATATTATCTTATATTCAATCCCAAATCATAAAATTTGCTTCATATCAAATTTTGCATTGTTACAGGGAGGCTAATGGACATGCATACTTTTTAGCAAATAAGGCAATTGATGATCAAGTTCATTTCAAAATCTTCTCGAGGCAGGAATGTAGTCTATTTTTGCACAATACCATTTGTCCTTTGAGCCTCTTCTAACATATCACTAGAAAATTTATCTTTAAGAGGTTTCGTTGGGCCAATGGATGCATCTGCATTGATTCACAAGTGTCCTAATGATTTTTTGTTTATAATTTAATTTTTGAAACCTAAGGATTTTATGGGAAAAAAATTCATTGGGCCTAGTGTTGGGGTATGAAAATACATATATATTTTTTTATTGGTATCCACATGTGGTTTTATGGATATGACTAGATTCATTTTAAATCCCCCTTTGCATTAAATTCCCATGAGGAATACCACCCACAGATGGTTTGTGGGGAGTGGGTTGATGATGGAAATCACTAGCTAGAAATGGAAAATTGGCTTTGGTCATGTGATGGATTGATTTGGATGGTTTGTACAACATCCAATTTTTATTTAGCTAATTTTAAGGAATGGTTTGACGGCTCCAAATATGGGAGCATGATTTTTTTTTTATAAATTTATATTCTATTGTGTCCTTGGGATTGCTTTCAAATATGAAAATTGTATATATTGCTTGGGACTTGGTACCAAGCCTACAAAATGAAAATTTAAAGCTTATTTATGATTCTTCTGCGAGTATCAGTGGTTTCTCCTGGAAAAAATCCCTAGATAAAATGGTTTGGAAACTAATCTATGTTTCTAAATTGGGAGCTTTGCTTTATCAATATCCAAATGGAGACATTTTACCACCTATACTTGACATTTTTCATTGTTTAATTGGCAGTCCTTTTGGCTACAACAATGATTCTTGGGTTGTCATGAAATGACTCTTGAGATAATATTTAGATTCGTCCTTGTGACACATGTTTGGTACTAGGGCTTCTTGGTACTTAGCTAGACTTTCTTGGTACAATATTTTTATTATGTACGTCTTCTTGGATCAATAAGAGCTTATTTTCATTTAATGCTTCTATTTGGATACACTTGCATGATTGTTGGCTCTATTTTTATAATGCATTTGTGTTGGTTAATGTTGAGCTTCATGGAGTCTACATTTAGGGTTTTTATTCCTATGATATATCATGATACTTAGGATACCATGCCATTTACAACTGAAAAGTTGAGGTGTGCATGTATTCTGGAGTGAAAACAAGTCAAAGAAGAAGTAATCACTATCCTGGGACGAGACTGGCTTGAGTTTCATGCAATGTCTCTCCCAAATGAAGTTTCTTCCTAGTTTGTATCCAACCTAATGGATGTGCTCTGGTGTGGGGAAATGGTCAAATTCCTAGCGGGCACTTATCTACTTCCTCACATTTGCCCACTTTCGATTCTACAACCTACTTTGGATGGATATGATATACTTAATGGTTCAAATGTTGTGGGAGGTGTTCTTTACTACTAGCTCCTCCTCTCTGATCATTCCCTATCTACATTTCTTAGTGTAATGGCACATGGATTGCCTGATTACTGCTCCTATGTGATCTTAAGGCATCTTGAAAGACTATAAATGTGACTGGGTAATACAATTTCTACTATGGTTCTAGATCTCTTCGATGCTGTAAAATTCCTTATAAAGCATGCTCTTGTAGAACCCCATTCCACTCCTTATTTCGCTCCACCAGCTGGCCTGGGATCTCATCAGCTGAAAGTGAAGCATAATGTTGTGTTCTTGTTTAGGTTTCTTTTTTTCCACCCTCTGCTACTCTATCAAAATTAGTCTGCAAACTTTCTTAGTTGCATTGTAGTGTTTTTTTAATTTTAGTCAACTCATTTATGTATGGGTTCTAAGCATTTCCATCTCTCCTATCTTCTCATGTTTCCTCAATTTCTCTGTGAGATATTTTGTAATTTTGGGCATGGTAAATTATAACTCTGTTATTCCTCTATGAATGTTTTTGTATCTTTGGGTATGAAAATCCTATAATTCTCTTCTTCATGGTCAAATTTGGTTATTTCGACCCAAAATTTTGTATCCTTCTTACTATTTCAATTAGATTTTGTGGCTTGCCACTTTAAAAAAACTAAAAAAAATCTTGACTAATAGATGCAATTCCAATTTTTTTGTTAAGGAGTCCATGGACTCCTTTCGATAGGATATCTCAAGAGAATGCTTGAATTATTTTTGTTTTTTGATAGGTTCCTATTGATCCTCCTCAACACCTTTATTCTTTTCTATTTTTAATCCTTGATTGACTTGTGACCACACCAACCATAGACTTTTATTATACCATTTATAATATTCACTAGATTGGCTAAAGGTTTTTCCATCTTGTGCACTTTATTTTGATATTGGTTGAGAATAAGTTATGAATTTATTTCCATCTATTATAACAATTTTTACAAAGGTCCTACTATTGCATGATCATTTTCATATCTTCCACTCTTTTTCTACAATCATCAAGTTCAACACTAACAAAATCCAACAAAATTTCCTATTTGACCATGTAATTAGCATCCTCCTATTTTTTTTGTTGATTTTCTCTCTTTATATCCTCCTTATCTCCATTATTTTCTAAAATATATTCCCCAATTGCATCATCCTTAACACTGACCACATAGTCATTCATCTCATTATTGAAAGAGTTAGCCATAAAGGCTTCCTCTTTGTGGTGTGGTAAAAGGGATCTAGAGTCTAAATCACACCTTTCTTGACATTACATTAGAGATGAACCAAAATTTATCACACAAGACCACTTGGATACTATCCTCAATGGAAGAGTTAGAATGGTAGATCAAGGTTTTGGTTCTCTTTTAAGTATTTTGTTGGGTTGCTATGATTAATTATGAATTGAATTGATTTTATTATATAAATGTAAACTAGGTCAACTATGAATCTACAAAAAAATGAAATGATTTTAGGGAAGTACATAATTTTAATAAAGAAATTGAAGAAAAAAAAAGCATAGTGCAAATATTGGGGAACTTGGCACGTAAATTATGGCTAAAATTTTCTACTCTAGGGTAGTGGTGCCCTAGATTGGAGAATGTTTCTTCTCACAACTTGTGAACAAGTCTTAGTAGGGTACAATTTGTAGGTTCTTTCTTCCCAAATGTAGAATCAAAAATTCATTTGTTAATGTATAATTCTTCATGCCCTAATTTATTGTAGTAGGAGATTTGAATGCTTGATCTTGCAATAAAGTCTTCAATCTTATCCCAAATCCATTTTAGATTTTCCACCTACTTACAAGAGATGGGGGAAATGGTTGTTCCATATAGGTTATTTCCTAAGTCAAACCCTATTTCGGTGTTTCTACCTCCATAATGACTATGATGATGTAAAAATTGTTTACCCTTGATCGAGAAGAGGAAAATAGATAAAAAAAAAACAAGTGATAAATGATAAGTGTTGCAACTTACCACTTAGATTTTCTTTCCTTGATAGACTGAATTCATGTTACTAATCTCACACAAGGATAATTGGATGTTTGATTGAATTTCCTACAATTGTTAGCACTCACATTAAAAAAAAGGATAAAAGATAAACAATCTTATGAAATTGATGCATTAATAATGGAGATCTTAACTAATAAGAAGTACTACAAAATAATGCTTATTTTTCTCTTGATTGCATTTTAGGATGCTTTCTTGGAATTAAAATTGTGTATATTGCTTCCTTTTTCAAATGGCAGAAAATAATTATTTTTATATGTATTTATTCATTTTCTCGTAAAAATTAATTATGAAAATCTGATAATTGAATTTAGATTTGTAAATATAAAAATATCGATAATAACATATTCAAAATTGGGCCAAAACAGGTTGGTCAAGGGTGATGGCACCCTAGACCAGAGCTATATTGGGGCTTTAATATCATTAAATAAATAATTAATATTAATTCCCAATTATATCTTGATTTTTGGAAAACGACCATAAAATGGGAAAATTATAAGCACAACTAGGTTTGAGAACATGGAGAGAGCTAAACCTAGTCTCAAATTGTTAGGGGAAATAATTTATGATGTTGCATTTATCCCCCACTTTAGTGAGAGTGTGAACTTATTCCCATGATCACACCAAAGTAATGATAATTCAAGAAGGGTTATTTTATCCAAACATTGGGGAGGTAGGATAACACCAAATCTAAGAGATGTGCTAACCCCTAGACTCAAGATCCTATAGAACAACAATAGAAAGACAAAGGAACACACACCTAAGGTGTAATACATGGAAAACATGAAGCATACACAATGAAGACAAAATAAAACATAATGCAAAACATACATGATACAAACACAATGTTAACATAATGCAAACACATAAAAAAGTGTGTATGGAATCATAGACTAGAAAGATCCACATATATCTTACAAGGATCCATACCTAAGGTATCCATAAATAACAAGATTGAAGAGTCTAATATTTTCTTGGTGGGCCATTAATAGGCATTATATGCTAGTGAAGTCTGATATTGACTAGGTGATCTTGATAAGAAAAAACATGGGCTAGTGAAGTCTAATACTCACTAGGTGAGTTTACAAAATGGTAGAAAATGAAAACACACAAGGGCTAGTGAAATCTTATATTCACTAGGTGAGTTCTTATGTCAACCATATCAAGAATTATAAGAAAATCACATTTTTTTTTAAAATTAACTTTGATAAGGCAATACAAAATATGATCAATATTCCATAGAATCATCACTAAGTTCAATGCAAGTGAACAAACTGAAGCATATAATAGAGTGTATGCCCCCACCTTAAAGTAATTACTAATGCCATTCGGGAGAAATTTCCTTTAAGGTAGAATAAAATTATATTTTCAAAAATGATAGGCCATAAGAGCTTGTTGGAAAACCAACATGTCAAATGATACACTCCCAATAATTTGACTCATGAAAAGGGGTTTCCCCTAAAAAAAATACATATATAGATAGTACATGATGAGTCCACAAATCGAAGGTTGGTATAGATGAGAGATACTATATAATATGATCATGCTCAAAACTGAAACCATTCCCCAAATATTTTTGGACCTAAGAGCACAAGGGAGGAATGACACATGAAGACAACAAACATGATTTTGGGTTAGCATGGAAGAGACCTAAATATCTTGATTATTTGCATCATTCCCAAAAGGAACAAAGTAACAAACATGACATGCATGACATAAAGAAGAATGTAGATAAAAATAAATGAATGTCACATTAGGTTCATTTTCTTTGTATCCTTGTTCCAACAAGAATAATGGTCATCTAAGGAAAGATGACAAACATAAATAAATTCCAAGCATTAGATTTTGGGAAATCACATTATGTGCAAGATGAAATAGAAAGACACAAAGGGTGTGCTACAAATGTGAGTCAATTTATAGTAAATCACCCACATCACAATCTTTCTCATCATAAATGAATGATAGAAAATAAGCCAAAGGAACTACTAGAAGTATGATACAAGGAAAAGTATCGGGTTCAACACATGGTGGGTTACTTGCATTAGGAGGATCATCATGGTTGCCACCATCTAAACTCATTGATTACACAAACATAAGATATAATTCATTATGATCTTTTTTTGTTCTTTTATTTTATCTTTTGAATTAGTATTATAGTATATCACAATAGGTTGCATAATAGTGCTATCAACATGATTGTGAGAACTGAACATCCATGTGAGTGTTGTTTATAATTAGTGAGATTTTTATTATTTGTTTCTGTAGACATCCAAATTTGGACACTTAATTTATCCAAATTTATCACTTTTCGTCTAAACATCCTCTTAGCCTAGTTAATTAAATAATATTACTATTATTTAATTAATATCTTTAATTATGCTAAATCCCTAAGGTATTTAATTAATAATTAAATACCTTACCCTCCTTAATCCTCTTTTCATCAAATAAATTAAATAAATATTACATTTATTTAATTCCTCACATGTCATTTTCATCTAATCCTAATCTATTTCTTAATCTTTTCATTAAGGATGTGCACATGCCTAATCCTTGATTAGGATGTGTCACATCCTCCAACTTTGGCAAGTTGGCTTTTAATCCTAATTAGCCCCTTAATTATCCTCTAATTACTTATTAATTAAGCCTAATCATTCTCCAAGGAATTTTTAATTCCTTTTCATTTGTCCTAGATTCCCCTCCTTTATATGTGAATTTTTAATTCACATTCCATCCTTCCAAGGCTTCTAGAACCTTGGACTTGTCACAATCTTCACATGTGACCCACCTTGGACTTGTCACAATCTCCATGTGATGATCCCTGGAGCCCATCTTTTACCCTCTAGATCATCCCACAAGATGTGAATTTTTAATTCCACATTTATCTAACCACCTTCCTTTGATTTTTGAGGGTTCAATTTTATAAAAGTCCTTCCTCACTTGGGACAATCTTACCTTGAAATCCTCTCTCGCCCCCAAGGTGTGTCCTTTTCCACCTCCTTGTGCCTTTTGACACTCATCTCACCTCCCTTATCCTCTTGTCCACTTCACCCTCCACGTAACAGCCAAGATGTGAGGGCTTGTGGACTCTCAACCCACCGCCCTTCATCTTGACCTTGTTGGATGGTCCTGACCCGCCCGTTCTCTGAGAACAATCTCTCTCATCCCCCTCCTCAAGGGCATTTACTGTACTAGGTTTGGCCCTTATGCTGTCATTTTGCATTTTCAACACTTTGCACTCTCACAACTACATGCTGTCCAAGTCATTTTAGATCATTCAACCATCTTTTGTCCATCATTTTGCATATTGAAGCTTGCATTTTAATCACTCAATCTATCATCTAAGGAGCACACAACCCATCCAAGCAAGGGCCAATCAAAGAAGTTTCAACAACAAGGGAGGTAAAAGTGTTTTGTGTTTCATTTTATTTGCATTCCTTTTCGTTGTAACTCTCTTTTGGCTAATCTTGAGGTGTCCTTGGTGTTTTGTCTTTCATATTTCTTAGTTAGATTCACACATTTAGAGTAGCATGAAATATCAAGGTATCACAGTTTCAGTTGGGATAAATAGGGTTCAACTTCATGGTTTGGAAAGGAGGGCAGAGTGGAGCTAGGCGATGATGAAGATGGATGGATAGGAAGTATTTCATTGGAATTTGGTTCTATGGATGGACGATCATTATATAAGGGTTTGTAACTTTCAGCAAGTTGATGAGCCATAGCTCGATGTCTTCATTTTCATTATTCTTGCACTATTATTTTATCTTGTATGAGCTTCGACTTGTGAAGGGAAAATTAAGGAATTTTCCAACATTTGTCCCTTTTCTTCCTGTAGGAGGAATCAAAGGAACTATCAAAGGTTGGGAAGCCATAAGAATTTCAAGTTATTGCACATATATTTTTTTCTTAAGAGGCACAAAATTAATCCCCAAAGGCCTCATTGAATGCTTATCTCATGGTATTTTATAGGATGGAATAGAGGGAACTATGGTATAGATTCCAAGTGGTCAAGGAAGAATACCTAGTTTGAGTTGAGGTTTGTTTGCTACCTACTGAGTAGGAGGAACAACTATCATAACCACTAGAAACTTATGAGCCTCAAGTGAAATATTAATAATGGATAATTGGGCTTACTCTTAGCTTTAAATTTTGGTATGACAAAAATAGACGATCTTCATGGGTTTAGATGGGTTGGGTTGGTTGAGGCTAAAAATAATCAAGTGAAAAAAATTCATGAGAGGCCAAAAGCTTAAATAAATTAGGTAAATGGTATGTATTTATGTTTTAAATGGGAATTTCAAACAATTATAAATAATCAATGGGACACATTAATGGAGCAAAACCATGGATGAGCTAACTTCACATGAAAATGGTTCAATTCTGGGATTATGGTAAACAAAAAAATCTAATTGATTAGGTCCCACCTTTACTAGGAGAGTTATAGAACCGATTGTAGGGAAAATAGAACCATCATGAGCCTCTAATAAAACTTCTAATTATTCATAATTATTTGTATAAAGTTCATGTCCATATATAATAATTCTTTAGTGATCACATTCACTACACACACAAGATCAATGAGTATCCCCGTTGTAGGTTTATCATTAATTTTACTAGTGATGTAAAGAGGACCATCAGGTGCATGTATAGAAGTGTCAATATGCATTAAAGTGATACCAGGAAGGATTTGGGTTTGAATCTTAAAATAATGAGAATGACCATCAAACATGTTTATCGCATTGGATATATTATTATCATCTTCCTTAGTATCACTTTTTTGGATAAAATTGGTTGAATGACTTGGTGATGGATTTGTAAATATTTTTAAGTTTGAATTTGATGGTGATACTAATTTATTTCCTTTATTTTTTACACTATCCAATTGGATGATATTAGAATCAATGAGTTTTTTCACTTGGTGCTAAGATGCATGCATCTTTCCATATCATGTCAAGTTGTACGATGATATTGAAAAACTAATTTTGCATTAAATTTTGGTGTTAGTAGTTTAGTGGTGTCAATGGGCCTAATTAGAGAAAGTTGAATCATGTTTTTTTAGTAATTGCAACATAATAGCATGGAGAGAATTGAGCAATTGTGAAAATTGTCTATCTCTTGTCCTAAATTGATATGGTGTTGTAGATGTAACAAAAAATTTTGTTTTAATTTTATTGGATGATTGAGGAGTGTTTATCTTTATAAAGTGTTTGTTTTGTTTCTTATATCATTGGTAGCTATTTTTTGAGGTACGAATTTAGGTTGAGAACTATGAAGCGATGAAGGTGTGCCTTTATATTACCTAACCGATATTTGATAATCATGAAGAGCCATACATAAATTTTTAAATGGGGATATTTCATTAATAAGATCTTATCTTGAATGTTATGTTGCAAGTTTCCAATGAAAACCTTTGTATATTAGCATTCGAGAGAGAATATGAGATTTACAAATAGAGAGCTTGGTATCATCTTATAAAATTAATGAACTTATCTTAGTTCCTTTTTTACAATGAACTAAATTAGTTAATGCTACAAGTTGTGAACATGACATAATTAAATTATTAGGCAACGAGCAAAACCAATCTAAGTCCATGTCTTTCAATGATCACAATAAATTTTTAGCTAGGAAAACATATTAAAAAATGAAATCACTACATAGATTAGTGAAATCTAATACATGATTATTGGGATCTCCTTTTCCAGCATACTTCTCAAAGGAATACATTTCAATGTTTTATGGATATGTGTGTTTAGGATAGTGAATGAAAATTCTCTGTACATGTGAGGTATGTTGGAGGATTAGCATTGGATTGAATTTGATTCATGTTTGAATTTTTTGTTTGTAACAATGGCATGTTTTGTAAGAGTTGGTTTATCACATGATCATTTGGTGACATGCTTTGAGAATGTGTGGAATGTGTATGAATATTATTGATGATTGGAGGGTTATTGTCTTACAAGCCCATGAGAGGTGAAGAAAATGGAGGTATTTTATGTGAAGGAACAAAGCTATAAGGATTCCCATAAGAAATTCCTAGTACAAAATAGAGTTTAGACCATTACTATATTGTTTGGTGGATGCAATGACTAGAGGGGTAAATGTAGGAACAAAAGGTATGGTCATAAGAGGGGAAAATTATTTTCATGTTTTATTTTGAGTATTAGTAAATAATCAAGCACAACTAGTTTTCATGGGGATATTTTCATCCATTATATAAGCTAGGATATGAAACACATCTATCCCTTGCACATTATTGATTAGGTTCCTAAGGTTATACATGAGAGGAACCATTTCTCTAGCCAAATATTTAGTGCTTAAATATTGTTGAAGGAATTCTAAGTCTTTGTCCAATTATTTAAGTTTATCTTCAGGGACATGGAAAACAACAACCTCCAAGTTCAAATAAATGTTAGGTGACAAATAAGACATAGGAAACATAAGATTATGAAGAGAATCAAAGATAGGTTGTGTAGATGTAACTCCTTGAGTGAAATAGTTATAAGACTCAAGCTCAACATCGAATGTGATTGTAACAAAATAAGAAATAAGTATATAACTACATCTCATATAGGTATTGGATATGGGACACCAATTCATGAATCTCATAAATTTATTACATGATTTAGGACACTTAAGTGCTCATATAATGGAAAGAAAAATAGAAGAAAGTGCCAAAAATTGAGACAAATTTCAAAAACAACAAATAAATTTAAACAAGGGTAACAAAATACCACTAAGATTAAAATTTGGATAGAATTTAGCTAGACAAGGGTGGTGGCACCCTAGACCAGAGGTGTAAGATTTTAACAATTTAAAAATCTAGTAACATGATCTATAATTTCTAAGGATCTGATATTACACAAGTTCATGTTTGAAAGCAAATAAATTTCTAAAAATGCACAAAAATATAATTTGTTTATGTGAAAGACACACACATTCATGAAATTTTATGCTGTTGGAGTCATGAAAAATGTTCAAATGATAATTTATAGACTTTAAATTATTGTAACTATGAATTTATCTTAAAGATATTGAAAAATAACACTTTTTGACCTTTTGAAATGAAAAATATGCAAATTACTTTTTCAATGTTTTTCACTAGGATGTGCATGTACTTTGATAAATGAAAACAACCTAAGATTCACTTAGATTTTAAGATTAAATATTTATTTTTCAAAAAGGTTTAATAAATGTAACACGAATCAAGTTTACCAAAAGTAATGTGGGAAAAGGGAGATGAGTCTAAATCACACTTTTCTTGACATTATATTAGAGAGGAACCAAAATTTATCACATAAGACCACTTGGATACTATCCTCGATAGAAGAGCCAAAATGGTAGATTAGGGTTTTGGTTCTCTTTTGGAGGTTTTCTTGGGTTGATATGATTAATTAAGAATTGAATTGATTTAATTATATAAATAAACTAGGTCAACTTTGAATCTACAACAAATTGATATGATTTTAGGAAAGTATGTAGAATTGTAATACGAAAAATTGAATAAAAAAAGTAGAGTACAGAGATAGAGGAGCCTAGCATGTAAATTAGGGTTGAAATTATCTAGTCTAAGGCAGTGGTGCCCTAGCATGGAGAATGTTTCTTTCCAAAATTTGTGAAAAGTTCTTGAGCGGTAGGTACAATTTGTAGGTTTTTTCCTCTTGAATGCAGATTCAAAACTTCATCTATTAATATATAATTATTCTTTCCCTAATTTTTTAAAGTAGGAGACTTGAATTTTTGATCTTCCAGTTAGGTCTTCAAACTTATCCAAAACCGAATTTAGATTTTCCATCTGCACACAAGATAGGAGAGAAAGGGTTGTTCCATATAGGTTCTCGCCTAACTAAAACCCCATTTTGGTGTTTCCACCTCCATAATGGCTATGATGATGTAAAGAGTTCTTAACCTCGGTCGGGAAGAGGAAAATGGATAAAAACAAGTGATAAATGACATTTATTGTAACTTACCACTTAGATCTATTTTTCTTGATTGTCTGTTCATGGTATTCATCTCATATGAGGAGAATTGGATATTTGATTGATGTTCTTGCAAGTGTTAGTCCTCACAAAGAAAATGACATAAAACATAAATAATATTACTTATGAACATGATGTATTGCTAATGGAGATCTTGACTAATAAGAAGTGTTCTAAAATAATTCTTATTCTTCTCTTGACTACTTTGTAGGATGCTTGCTTGGAATTCAAATTACCTAGATTTCTTCCCTTTTTAATGGTGATAATGACTTATGTTTATATGCATTTATTTGTTTTCTCACTAAATTAATTATGAAAATCCAATACATGAATTTACATTTGTAAATGTAAAAATGTCGATAATAGCATATTCAAAATTGGGCTAGAATAGGCTTTTTAAGGGTGGTGGTGTCATAGACTAGACCTATTTTGAGGCTTTTAATGTTGTTAAAGAAATAATTAATATTAATTCTTAATTATATATGGATTTTTTGAAAATGACCATAAAAAATAAAATTATAAGCACAATTAGGTTTGAGAACATAGGGGGGAGCTAAACCTAGTGTGAAATTATCAGGGGTGACAATTTTCAATTCTACACTCTTCTTCTTCCTATTCCTAATCAACTTCTTCATGTTGTTCCTCATCTTCATCTTTCTCTTCTTCTTCATCATCCTTTTGAGGGAGGTCACTTGTATCCTCCATTTAAAGCTCTTCATTTAAAGGAGGTTCATAATCCTCCTCATCCTCATTATTCTACTCATCATTTTCCATCTCCACATTTTTACCTTGTTTACTAATAAGATTCTTTTTTATTTTTGGAATAGGACATTAATTATAATACAACTTCTTCCCCTAGCCTTACCTTATTCTCCAAACTCTCAAATTATTACTCCCCTAGCTACATTTCTCCCTTGTCGGAGATATCAATGGAAGTCTCCCTCTTAGTGATATCATCCTCATATTGGAAAATATTTTTCCTTTAGGAATTTTATAGCTCTTATACCCTAAGGAGGTCAAATTGGAATATTTTTGGGGGTATGCTCCTCCTGAGAAGCTTTTCTTTTGGGGATGGGGGAGGGATACAAACATTTTTCCACCATAATTTGAATTTCCATAGAGACAATTTATTTTTGCACTTACCTCTTGAGATAGGGTTCTTGAAGGTAGTGCTTTCATGGGTAGGGGTTTTCAACTTTTTAACAAGGATAGGAATTTTAACATTTAAAACCTTACCGGAAGACATTAAACCACTAGTGATTCTTTTTAGAGGCTTAAAAGATCATTTAGGGTGGTCTTTGAAGGCTCATTCTCTATCAATTTTATTTTCATATTTGAATTCATGACCCTAGGGTTAACAATGAGACTAATATTTAGACAAATTACACAAAGTGTGGATCAACCCTTGATGAAGAGGGGGATAATCACCATCTTGGATACATTATTCTATAATGGACAATAAATAGAATGAAAGACTAATAAAACTATAATGACATAGGTGGTCCAATAGAGAGAAGTGATATCCATGCAATGTTTTGAAGCTACCCACTAAAGTAAAGTATTTCATAATATGGAGACTTACCATTGATCAAGGTGCCTACAATTCTCTTTCCTATAGTTGTTTTGGTATCTCTTCACCTTTTCTCCTTTTTCAAGGAAGGTATAGATATAGTTCTAGGGTAAAAGCACAAACCTGTGTCACACTTTATAAAGGAATCGGCCAACAACAAAAAAAATTATGAACTTCGACCACATAAAAGTGGTCTTTATGTTTTGAATTTAAAAATTGTGTAAACTAATGAAATGTAGAAATTTTGATGAAGTTTATTGTTGTAATTTTTAAAATTTAAAAAAAAATTATTTTCATTATGTTTTTATCAATTTAAGGACAAATTTTGGAATGTTGAAAATTTCAGAAAAGAGTGACTTCACGGGCCGTCAAGAAACAAATTGAAAAATACTTCATTTCTCCCTAATTTGTTTTTCGCCAAATAGGTAACTTCAATATCTTGTGCATGGAAAAATAAAAATCAAATTTTGATGTATATTTTTCTTGTAATAACGTTTTAAAGTCAAACATGTCAGAATTTGATAGTTTTCACGGGCCGTCAACTATTTTCAAAATTTTAAATCATTTTCAAAAAAAAAATTATACCCTTTTGAAGAAGACTCTCTCCTCTTGTGCCCCATATAAGATTTAATTTTTTTTAATAAGTTTTACTATCTTGTTTTTAATTTGTAATCAACTTCTTTTTTCATTTTCAAAACGTACTTGCATTATTTTAAAAATAAATATATTAAAACTAATAAAAATATTAAAAAAATTATATATTTGGATTCTCCACTCCGAGCTCTACAAAAGGGTATTTTTTTTTTTTGCAAAAAAATCATTCTGACTAAAGAAATGC
This sequence comes from Sequoia sempervirens, assembly GCA_007258455.2. Classification (NCBI taxonomy): domain Eukaryota; kingdom Viridiplantae; phylum Streptophyta; class Pinopsida; order Cupressales; family Cupressaceae; genus Sequoia; species Sequoia sempervirens. The sequence goes on along the minus strand of VDFB02064977.1, from coordinate 12,704 downwards.
TTAGCTAAAGTTGAAAGTTTCAGAAAATTTTGAAAAAAGCTGAGTTGGCTACCAACTAGGATGCCACATAGACAATTTCGGTAGAAACAGTTTCTATAGAAAGGGTTTCGGCCGAAAAAATTTCTATAGAAACTGTTTCTATCGAAACCCTTTCTATAGAAACCCCGCACATTAAAAAATCCAATTTTGAAGGCAGTTTTAAAGCGGGAAAAGGAAAATTTTGATTTTTTTAGATTCGGCCGAAACTTATTCGACCGAAACCTATGTGCCACGTAATATGCCACATGGTTTCAGTCGAAACTTAGTCGGGCGAAACATTTCCGGCCAAAAATATTTCGCTCGGAACTATTTATTTGGCCGAAAGTGTGACACAACTTTGTGCTTTTACCCTCTAGTTGTTTCTTTTTCTTCTCCTAATAACCTTCTTCCCATCACAATTCAAACCCATTTCCCTCGCAGTGAGCTACTCCATCATAATAAAAATTACCCCTCCAATATTTACCACACCTTTCTTCCATGAATTAATAAATTACAAAGTTAAGGAGTCACTGAACCAAATTATGGCATGAAATAATATGATGCAATATTCCTTCTCAAATACATCCCAAAGATTCAAATTATATTTTAAAGAAACAAAATATATCAACTCAAATTTGAGTCTCTTCCCCCCTATCCTTCAAACCCCACTGTGATAAGAAAAAGATGACTTGCATAGAAAAATACAACTAAATATGACATAGCACCATGTAAGACCTTGCCACAATTTAAAATAATAATCCTTGCCTCTATTTTTCCTAATCTCACAAGTGAAGCCATAAATCCTTTCATGAATGGACACCTCATGAAATCAAGTATGATCGAAACCATCATTATATTGTTTTCTCTTGCCTCTTTCATGACAAGTCCTAATGTTATCTTTAATTTCACCTCTTGTGATACAAATCCAATCTATTTTAGTAATTAAATACTTGATATCACTTCCATTATTCCTATGATCCCATGAGGGTTAGAAAATGATTTTCCCATTCTTATAAACTTCCAACTTAATATTTTTCCTCCTCTCATTATGTAGAAAGGTGGTATCATCTTTCAAACCCACAAAGAGATCCTAAAAATTAATATTATGCATACCATACATATTTCTACCCCAATGAATTACCTTTAAAAATTTAAAATATAAATGCCAACAAATATACTTCCTTCTATTGGTCATTAGAAATTTCGCTTTCCATTGGCAAGATCTTCTTAGCTTTATGTAGGAGTTCAAATTCATACTTCAAATATTTATAGTTTTCAAAATTCAATCCTAGGTTAGCAACAACATCAAAAACACTATTTACTTCTCTCTAAGTGTGTCTTAATTTAGTTTGAGATAAATTCTATAAGATATTTATACATTCTTCAATGAAATTTGTAATCCTCTAAGGGGAAGATTTATTGTTCTTTAATTAGTTAATTATGGTTGTGGAGTCTCCTACAATTTCAACCTTCAAATATCTCAACATTTTAAGTCTTTTAACAATCCACCACACACCCTACACTTCAGCCTCATTATTGTATTTCCACCCTATATTCTTAGCACACCTCTTTATCAACCAATTTTTTGCATCTCTTATGACCCCCTAGCAGTGGCATTGGTAGTGTTGTCTTTAGAACAACCATCAAAATTGAGTTTTATCCAACAATTCTAAGGGGGAAATCACTTAAAAGATTTCCTCAAAAGGACCTTTTTCTCAATTCACCTTGGTGTGGTATTGAATAATCCCACAATTTTTCTTAACTTTGATTTGAAGGTAAGAAGGAATTTTATATCATAAATTCAAACTTAAGGAAATTTGTAATCTCTCAAATTCCATTTTTAATTATTAGAAACACATATTCGTTGTTCTTTATTTTCTCTCTAAAAATCCTATTGTTTCTATCCTTCTAGAGACCTCATGCCACATGAAGAGGGGATTGAATCCATGTTTCCTTTATCACAAGGTGCAGATAGGGGGTACTTTGATTCCAAAAAATTTTAAGATTCAAAGGGAAGATCAAGTTAACATTAATATTCTATAGAATTTCCTCCCAAAACTCCCTAACAAACCTACATGAAAGAAAATATGGTTCACTTGTTTATAATCAGTATATCATAAAATACATATGTTAACAAACTAAAATCCTTTCCTAATAATGTTTTCAATAGTGAGGATTTTATTATGGAGGGATACCCAATGATGAACAGATGATGTCATTAATGTCAAAGGATTTCATTGATGTCAAGAGTTCTCACTAATGTGAAAGGAAGATGATTACAAGATTGGTGAGAATTAAATGTAATTATATTGTTATATCTTTTAATATATATTGCCATCTATATTGATAAAAGAAGTTGAGGATTTTCTATAGTATCATACTATATCTATTCATGTTCACAAAAGTGATTCAGAATTTATTAGTACAATTACTCAAGGAAGAGAGATTTCTCTAGCAATACATTTATGTTCAATATTTCTTCTTGAACGTGTGTTTGGCTCTACAATTTGAATGGAGAGTATGTCTATACATGTTCTATCATATTCTAGAGTTTCCAGAATGGATATTTATCAAGAAAAAAGTTTGAAGTTACAAAAGGCTATATGTGCCTATTTGTCAACCTATTGGTGTTACAAAACTGTGCAAAAATGGCTAGTAGTGTGAAACATTCAAAGTTAGCATGTGGTCATAAAATTGGTCCAGGTCAATGTTCATGTGGAAGCACATGACATTATGTTGTTTTAGTAGCAACAAATTTGATTTAGGACCAACTTTCTCTATGTTTCATGTAATTTAATTTTAGATCCACCTTATTTCATCTTGATTGATTATGGATCCCTGGTTGACATGGGATAATGTTAATGAAATATATTATATATAATCATCATACATTTGTGAAGATGCATAATGTGAAGTAAAAGAATAATTGAAGAGAAGGTAGTGAGTGACTTATACAAGGATGTGAATATACGTGAGAATTTTATTCAATGTCAAGCATCTCAATCATTGTGCACCATCATCAAAAGATCTTGAGGAGTATAGTAGAGTGTCTGGATCAATTTCAAACTTTGTGAAAGTTATGTAATCAACATTGAAAATCTATAAGATTTATCTTTGTAATCCCATAGGATTGGTGTTCTACTTATTGCGTTGGTGCTCAAATCTTTGTATTGGATATTGGTGTCTCTTGTAGGTTGGTGCATATAGATACAATTGGGAATTGGTGTCTCTAGTAGGTTGGTGCCTACTTCATATTGTAAATTCCCTTCTTATATTCTTTCTTTTGAGGTTGTATTTGGATAGTAGATCCAAGCAAATTTTCTAAATGTGGATTTTTCCATCTTAGGTTTCTACATATATCTGGTGTTCTCATGTGTAGATGTGTGCTTATGTGGTTGCTTTATTATCAATATCTATTTTGATTCAATTCCTACGTTTGATATAAGTTTTGAATTAAAGAGTTTTAAATTGATTTGATCTATTGATTCACCCCCCTCTCATTATATTATTTTCCCTTGAATTGGTATCAAAGCCAAGTTCCTTTGAAGAAGCTTAACAACTTGAGGTAGATTCAAAATGGAACACTCAATGGCTCAAGAAGGATTATCTGCCATTAATGAATCCAATTATTCTTTTTCGAAAGTAAGGATGGAAGCATACTTGATGGCCATAGGTATTGAAATTTTAAAACAAATTGTAGATGGATGAGATTATTGAAAACCCTCCAAGGGAATAGGTTGGGAAAAAGGCTTGTGAAAATAATGCTAAGGCTAGGAATGCTATTTTATGTCTAGTTTATCTAACTTTGAGTTTGTGAAGGTCATGCAATGCAAGACAGTGAAGGAAGTTTGGGATAAATTGCACACTATCTATGAAGGTGATGAAAAGGTAAAACAAGAAAAGATTCACACTCATAGAGCTCAGTTTGAAGGTTTGAAATTGAAAGAAGAAAAAAACATTGCCAAATTCATGCTCCGGGTTGATGAAGTTGTCAACTCAATCAGAGGTCTTGGTGAGGAGTTGAAAGAAGCATGATTGTGAAAAATTACTTTGATCTCTTCCTAGAAGGTTTGATTCTAAAGTTTTTATTGTTGAAGAAGATAAAGATCTAAATTCTCTAAAGATGGTTGAACTATATGGAATCTTGACTACCTATGAGATGAGGTTTGATAGTGAAAAATCTATAAGGAAAGAGGTGGCATTTAGAACATCTAAGAAGCAAGTTGATCAAGATTTTGATGTTGGATTAGATCTAGAGGAAGTAAATTTTGTTAGAAAGTTACAAAGAGGTTCTAGAAAGTATAAAGGTAAGTTACCTTTCAATTTTTTTAATTATGGTGAAGTAGGACATTTTATGGCCAAGTTTCCTTATAAAGATTCTAACAATATTGAGAAAAGTATGGAAATAAAACATGTTAGAAAGGGAATAAAACCCAAAGGGAAAAAAAGAGTTTCTTCATTAATGAAGAAGTCTATACTACTGAAGAAGAGGATCAAGAAATCTCTTGATATGGAAGAGAAAAGGTTGCATTCATAGCCATGGAAACTATTGAAAGTGTTTCAAAGATGAATTGTAGAAATGATGAAGAAAAAGTAGATCTCGTGGAAGAGTTACTCTATGTTAGAAAGGAGATAAAGAGATTTAAGAAAAGGATTGTTGAAGAAGTGAAGGCTAAGGATAGTTTATCTTAGAATCTTGAAATTTTTGAAAAGATGATCATTGATTTGAAGGTTCAAGAAAAATAAACAAAGAGGATTGAAAAAGTTTTGACTGAAAGGCTATTATCAAGGGACAAGGACTATGAGAATCTTGAGGTAGAATTAGTGTCACTAAGGAAAGATCTTGATAGAGAAAATCATCAAATAAAGATGAAGTTTGGGAAAAGAATAGATATCTTAAATTAGATAATTGATGGCCAGATATATCTACATATCAAAACTGGTATTGGTTTTGATGATCAGAAGAACAAAGTGATAGAGCAGCTAGTGAAGCTTGCTAAGGATAATCTGTAAGAGATTGGTTCCAGAAGTTCGAAGTCTAAACATTTAGTGCAACAACCAATGATAGAAAAGTGAAGAATGATGATTTCATCCAAGTGCAAAGGAAGAACAAAAGATCTAGAAGACAAACTACAAGAGGACAAGGGTACAATACCAAGTTTAATCATTCCTTCTCTGGTTACTATTTTAATTGCAATATTTTTGGTTAGAAGGATGTTGATTGTAGAACTCCATTAAGAAGAAATAACTTTGTTACAAGTAATGCATTTGCACCTTTGTATAATTTCAATATCATTTGTCACAAGTGCAACAACTTTGGGAATATTGCTAGAAATTGTAGAATTAATTTTGTGATTTCTCCTCTATCAGGTCCAAGAAGAAAATGGTATGAATGTTAGAGTCATGAATTGGATAAAGTATAGAAGAAGATACTAGAAGAGAAAAGACTAGATAAATCCATGATAGCTCAGATTGATCTACATGCTCAAAAGGAGAAGAATCTATTGATTATAGATAGTGGTTGTTGATGTTACATGACTAGAGAGAAAAGTAAGTTCATGAATTAGGTTTGACAGAGGTTTTGTAACTCTTGGAGACAAATCTATTGCTAAGATTACCGATAAGGGTACTTTAAGTCTTGATGGTGGTAGGATAAAAAATCATGTTGTTTTGTACGTTGAAGGATTAAAGCATAATATTTTGAGTGTTAGTCAAATGTGTGATAAAGGTTACAAGCTTTCATTTAGTGCTAAAGGTTGTGAAATCTGAAAATATGGTACCAGAGAGTTGATTACATAAGGAAGCAAGAATAATAGTGATATATGTCATCTCAGTGAGTTGAATGGATAGAACTGCCTTACCATACAAAGAGAAGAGAGTTGGATCTAGCAAAGAAGATTGGGACACATCAATTTTGATGATATTATAAAGATCAACTCAAAACACTAGTAGAAAAATAGAAATAAATGACTAAAAAAGCTACTAAAAATTACATATAAATGACTAAACTTGGTCATGTGACCAATAGTAGTTTATTGCCAGTCATTTATAACACAACCAAATTTATGACTAAACCATTTTTAGTCATTTATTTTGTCATTTTGATACAGTTTGGTCATTTATTTGGTCGTTTATTTGGTCGTTTATTTGGTCTTTTATTTAGTCATATATTTAGTCATATTTATTCACTGAGCTTGGTCATGTGACCATTAGTAGTTTATTGCTTGTCATTTATAACATGACCAAATTTATGAATAAACCACTTTTAGCCATTTATTGGTTGTTTTGATTGATCAATTTGGTAGTATATTTTTAGTCATTGATTTAGTCATATATTTTGTCATATTTATTCATTGATTTCTATCAATTAGTAGTATATTTATTCACAAATTTTTGTCAATTGGTAGTATATTTATTCACTAATTTTGGTTAGTTGGTAGTATATTTAGTCAATTGGTAGTTTATTTAATTATTATTTTTACTAATTTCTTCCTAAAAGTGCTAGAAATGAGACAATGCTTTTGAGGTTTAAACATAAAATGCAAAAAACCATAATCAATCATTGATTTGCACATAATGAAACAACTATTAAGAAGGAAAAATATTGAAATTTTATTGAGAAAATGTGTTCTTACAATAGATACAAGACTTAAATATGTGTCTTTGCTTTGAAAAATGTGTTACAAAGTGTGTTTCTCAGTACTGTGACTGAGAAAACTGAGTTACAATGCTCTATTTTTTGCCGAAGGGTCCTGTATCTCATCCCATACATGAAGCCTAAGGGTCCTATGTACATCCTTACTTCCTTCACTCATAAGATGCTCTAAAAATTGTGTCAAAAATCAAAGCTAGTTCTTGGAATAAACAAAGACAAAACAAGAAATGTTAGCTTAATATAAACCTTATGGAAATTGAAGAATAGCTTTGGAGATTTTATAATGTTTACCTTTTTCTCACATTCTTCAACAAGTGGTTCAATAGGAAGGAGAGAGTGAACAAAAATAATAATACCTTTGATGAAGTCCTCAGGACAATCACCATCAAGTAGCTGACCAACAACTAAAGGAGCATTGCTTGGATTTACTTGATCAACAATAAGGAAAGAGTAAAAAAATTAGTCCTTTAAATGCATGTACGGAACCCACGCAATAAAAATGATAAAGGCTAATATTGTAACCAATATTTGTTACATTAGCCATTTTCCAATAAATAAGAATTTCCTTTAAGTTATATTATTTCTTCACTGTTAAAAAGACATGGTACCAACAATAAATTTCACCTGACATGCATAAAATATTTTGGTACACATGGCAGTCTTTTAGACATTATTAGTAATATGATAAATATGGTTTTTTTATAGAACTCTTTTTAAAAACTAAAGATCTCTGAAATGAGTGGCCTATGACTTGAAGATATCTAAAACTAAAGAGGCATATCATTAGCAAAGATAGAACAAAGACTTCATGTTGCAAGACCATCAATATTTTCCACTCTACTCCACATACCACTCCACTGTGCTATATAAACAATCATAATATTTCCAATAGATAAATGCAACTAATCATCTGAGTAGAAGGGATATAAAGACAAGAAACATATAGAAGTTTTGTCTAAAATCATGAAATGGCACCGTCAAGTTAGAAGGCTTACTATCATTGTAGTGCCCCTCCATGATTCACCTTTTTTATGATGTTTAGATCATTTTCATGACTATGTGTGATGTATTATGTTAAGACTTATCCTATGTGTTTATAGATATTCTTATGAATATTCTAATGATTAATGGAATATTAGATGATTAGTCTTTGATTATCTTGATGATGATTTCAACATGTTTTTGAATATGCGAGAAATAGAATGTGTTACCTTATTTTGGAATGGTTTATGATTATTGATGTTACGTGATGTTATTTGATATACTATATGACACTTTTAAATGATATTTAGGTGTGGAGGGAAGGATGTTGTATTTCTTACTTGTGAGAACCCTACGATGTTTTGATTTCCTTTCACTAGGTATGTGATGATTATATGTATATGCAAAGACGTTTGTGTGTTGCAGATTGCAGGTACTAGGCATCAACTCCACCTGAATTGGAAGGTCTAAGCATGCCTCAAACCTAATGGAATAGTTGATTGGAGATAGCCCTTAGTCCCCTACCCTAGCCATCATCCTCAAAGAGGATGAGTATCTAGTATGTTACCTTGTTAGTGTGTCAGTGTTGACTGTGGTCAGTTGGTCTTGTTTTTTGACCTTGGATAAGGGTCAGGTATTGTTTGTCATTTGGTTGTTTAATTTAAAATTGTTTGGTAAATGTCATTTTTGGTTAATTAATGCATTAAAATAAGTTGTTAAGTAAAAATGGGCACTTGATAAATAAATTTAAATAGATTTATTAATAATCAAGGTTTATAATAAACTAAATGTGTAATGAAATAAAAAATAAAATAAATAAAAATTACAAGGGAAGGCATAATCAATAAATAGTAAACAATATAAAAAGATAGAAAGGTTTTTCATGCAAGTACATGCATAACTTTGAATGGATTGTCGAAAAAGAAACTTAGTGTTTTTTTTGGGGGATTCATTCTAGTTTTTGGAAGGGAGTACAATTGTTTGCAAAATTTTATTTTTATGGACGTTGTTGTGGGCAAATTGGGGATTCTTGGAGAAAATTGATTCAGGGTTTTGGGAAGAATTTTTTTGTAAAAGAAGTTCATTCCATCATTGATTCTTGGAAGGGAGGAACGTAGAAGGATAGGCGAAGGATGAAATTGTATCGAATTAATTTGGGGAAAACAAATTTACAAATGAATTTTTCGTTCTTCTTACGATAGTGTTGTTCTTATTGTTTAACAATTTAATCATTTTGTTTATAATTTTAGTGCAAATATATTTTATGAATATCCTATAATCATTGCATTCCCAAGAAAATATTTATTTACATCTACTGATTACTTTCTTGAATGCTTTAATAAGTTTAATTTGTGTAAATCTTGCTACCATTGCATTATGCGTATCGACATCTCCTTGAGACCTTTTTCATTGAGTTAGGGTGCCATCTCTTGTTGCCTATTATTGCATACATGTATACCAGCTCTTGGCATTCCTTGCATCCACATTTCTTAGGTATTCGTCAAGCAATTCTTGTGCCTTGTCTTTACTTCTACATTTTGCATGCTTTGGCTTTTGCATATTTGTCTACTAGCACAATGGTAACTAAACATCCACTGAAAGATCCACTTTCATTATGCTTTGTTAGATGGCATACCTTGTTCCAAGGCTTTCATTTTGGAATGCGGCTGCCCTACCCTTCACCAAACCATCCATATTTCATTATGACATCCTATTGAAAGGTCTACGTTCCTTCTTAATTCAATATTCCCCACTTCGATTTTTGAAAAACTCCTTTTATCTTCCGTCCTCTATTGGCTTCTCATTACCTGTTCAAGACTTCTTATTTTTGGAAGAGAGTCATATTTAGATTTGCATCTACAGATTTTCTGCCTGTAGCGCACCATGGATTTATTTGAGTTTTCATTTGACTCTACATCTAGTGTGATTTCATTTTTTGCAAATTACATTTAAGACTTATGTTTGATTTTTGATGGTTATGATTTGAGTGTGGAATTTAATGAAAATAAATTTTGGTCTGCGATTTTATTTTGGGTTTGGCATTCGATATTGGTAATGTGCTTTAATATGATGAATATTGTATGTTGCGACTTCATTTTCTTCTTTGCATGTGATAGATACTATGAAATACGAATTTCTCCGTGTGTATTACCTTGGATATTCATTAGGTTTGATGAAAATACTTTATGAGGAATTCAATATATATATAGTTTGGATTGATATTCAATGGTTATGTTTTATATTGGAATTCGATACTACAAACAATGATTTTTTCCTTAAGTTTCACTTTGATACTGGATATTGTGATTTACATATGAATTTATTGTGTTAGGCATTCAATGCATACTCTTAATATTTGGTAAAAGTTTGGTATTTGATGAATGTGTTGTATGCTTGAAATTCGATTTATATGCATTTGATTTCTATGCTTTACATTTGGCGATAGATATATGTGGTATTCGAGTATAAGTAATTTGATGTGTATGTATGTATATGTATGCATGTATGTATGTTATATATGAATGTATATGTCATTTTATAATCTGCTAATATTGAAAATTTCATTTTGTTTAAAATATATACATATTTATATATATGTATATATATGTATATGTACTAGGGTTATAGTAGAAGAACGATTATTCCCATGTGATTAATTGATTTTTTTAGGTAAGTGAATTGGGAAATTAAATAAGGACAATTGATTTACTTATATTTAAATAATTGAAAGACTTGTTAAGTGAGAGAATTAGATTATCTTTTGTTTGTTGATTATGTTCTTAATTATTTAATGGTTGATTTGTAAAATCACTAAGTAACTTAGTTATTGAGAATAATTGTTATTATAATTAATTATGAAATGTTGTGATAGATGACCCAACTAAGTGAATTTAGTGACTAAGTTAATGAGTGGTATGAAATGTGGAAATAATGCATTTCATGGTTGTAATGTTTGATTGACTCCTTGTAATAAATTATGTGTTTGATTATTGGAATTTCGGGTGATTTTGGTAATGGTTTAAAAGTGGGAGTCATTGTGCAAAATGGTTAAGTTGGCTTCCAGGGGCTTAGGAGGGAGTATTTTTGTATGTATGGGTTTTATGTTGTTTCACTTGGAAGTGGTTGGTAATGTTTGAGTCGTGTGCAAGAGGGTCAATGTCTTGCATTGTGTATAGACTCTTGTGATTGAGATATGTGGGTGAGATGGTCAATGCCTTTCCCTGTGTATTGGATTCATGTAATTATGTTAAGTGTGCTAGGTGGTAAATGTCTTGCTTTGTGTGTAGGGTTTAGTAGTTGCAAGTAGGGGGAGTGGCTCTCAATGGGGATGGAGCCCAAAGTGGTGACCATGACAACCCATTGGAGAGTTTCTTAATCCAGTGATAACCTTAATAATGAATTAGGGGGATGGGTAGAATTCACATTAAAAAAGATAATGGATTCCTCACCCATGCATGTAGTGCTTGTTTAGGCTAAGGATGGGTTGAGAAGGTTTGGTTGGAAAGATCAACTTCCTTGTTCTCATAAAAGGAATGTTGGTTCCGCATGTGTCACCCTATAGGGTCAAGATTTAGTGAGAGGTTTACCAGAACAACCATAGATGGGGGTTGGCGTCTATTGAGAGACTATCAGGACCATGCAATAAAACTCTTCCCTATTGCAGTCTAGCATTCCCTAGTTGTATCTTCTCCTCCTGTTGTGTGTGTGCCTTTGCAACTGAAGTCAATGTTGTAAGTGATGTTGTGTTGTGAGTAGTGTTTTATGGAGTCCATGTATAACCCTTGTTTGTGTTAGCCTGTTGTTTTCTAGGTTATTGTCTACTTGTTGTGGGACCTTGTGTTATCTCCTAGCACAGGGGGTGGACCTCAGGGTTCCACATGGTTGGGAGGTTGGTTCTTTTTCCTCCATTGGGTATCCTTGCTACATGTTCATGTGCATGGAGATTGTTCCTTATGTTGTGGACTCTAGATCATATTCTAGATTGAGAAGACAAAATTTTATGTATATGTTTTGGATTGTATATCAGTTGTACCTCTTATTGTAATCAAATGTATTCTTCCCACATGTACTTAGGGAAGCAATGTTGTAAAGACTATAATGATGTATCTGATATTGTTGCATTCTTCTTGTAATGCATCTTGTATATGTTAATTAGATAGAAATATTCTTTGTTGTTCTTTATCAGATGTATTGAAATGGAAGTAAATAATGTTGGATCATTTAATGTGGTGATTTAAAATAAACTTTCTTGTTAGTTAATCCATGTTATCATAGTAGTTAATGAAATGAATCTAGTTTCTTGGTTGTTAGTTATGTGAGTAGCATGGTCATGGAACCTTAGGGGACCTAGGATTAGATTATATGTTATGTTACGTCATGAATTCTATTGTTATTTACTTAAAAAAAAATGTTCCATTAATGTGGCATAGATAGTGTTGTCCTTTGGGGTTCCTTGGTGGGGTGTTACAATCACTGCCACTAGGAACATGAGGCATAATACACATGGATCTATATATTTTTTTTGTAATCACTTCCATTGCAAACCAATTACAAACAAAGGCATTTATGTTTTCAACCAATGAGGAAAGCATTCATGTCTGAAACCAAGTAACCACTGTTAGAAGAAAATGAAGTAAATATGTCATTGTTCATTGTGCCTTGACAATATAAATATCTCAAAAGACCATATCTATTCACCTTTGATCATATTAAAACATGACAAGTCCCAACCTTGTATCTCTTGTAATCATAAAATCACACCTCTTACAAATTTTTGAAGAATAAATAACAATACTCACTTCCACTAAATATGTGAATGATCAAGAAACAACTCTGTCATACTTATATGTATAAGTACCTTACCTTGCATCAACTTTTATCAACACCTTTGAAACTTACCTTGGATCAATAAACACCATTACCTTTGACACCAATGATGTGCAACCAATGATCAAAGAAGGATGTAGATGCATACCACTATCACAAGCAACCATTGTCATTAGCAAGCCACTTTTTCACTGTCACAAGTAAGAATTATAAGACCATAACT
>VDFB02064976.1:0-12130 GCA_007258455.2 Sequoia sempervirens | reverse complement strand
ATACACATCTCACACCAAAATTTAAATCTCAAAACAACTTGTAATAGGTCATCATGGACCTATAATTGATCCCACATAAGGCCTCAATACCTATTTAATCTTCACATACCTTCAAGCATATTAGGTTAGTGCTACATAAGACCTAATAGCAAAATTATTCAACTGTTTATCCACATCTTGACATGTGGACCTCAAAAAATCAATGCCAACTAGAATCCATGCTCCATTTCCATTTGGAAACTTATCTTCAAAAGTGCATAGTCAACAACTCATTCATGGAGATGTGTGGAATCTCCCACACAACTGCACTGTATAGAAAACAACTGTAATTTTCCATGTTGAACTCCGTTAATCATAACTTTCAAACCACTTGTCAAAACATGATGAAATCTTGGAATCAGATGCATCTAACATCCAGAAAAAATGATGTTAAAAGCACTAAATGAAACCTTCATTTGCGGACCACTGTGGACCCAAAAATTGGTGCACTTTTACACTGAATCAACAGTATTGGCACTTAGTCAATTTCCCACACAACTATCTTTACCAGGCCAACCACTATGCAAAAATTTCTTCCTTAACAACTCAAAAACCTATTAGAATTGATCAAAATGATCTGCAACTAAAATCCTCACATAAGTTACAATGTTGACATCAATGACAACACTGCAACACATCGTTATGTACCTTCCATGCTCATGTTGCCAAATAGCATCATCTATGACATTCTTCCAACATATATTTACTACTTTAGTTTTAGTAGGGCACCAAAACACCTTATTGGGTCTTCTCTTGAAAAATATAGCTCCTTGCAAATAATATTTTGTCTTCAAATGACTAACTACTTCTATAAAAGAACAACCTACCACCACAGATCAAAAGCATTACCTTGGGATTTTATATGAAGGTTTTCACCACCTTATAGTATGTGTGGTATTTCTAGAACATCTTACACTCTCATTTTATTTTCCTTACAAAAGTGTATCCTTCTCAATAATATTAACATTGCCTTCATTGCCATGATCATGTGTTGTAACCATCTTGTCCAGTTTTGGTGGTACATGATTCACTTCATGAAGACTAGGGTTTAATTCCTTCCCCATTCCCATTCTTTCCCAATCAATTGTGATTTTAATTATTGATAAATCAAGTAGTTATGAAATAAAAAGAAATAATAAATTATTTTTCATCAAATTTATTTTTGTTTTGGTATTTCTTGTCTAACTATCTATATAAATATGATATGTTTCTAAATATAGGGTATAAAAGTGCATATCATGTACTTTAAACCTCCAATTTTGTCACTTTATACAAATATTGTAAGTACATGGTCATAGTACTTACTAAGACCTATTTGGAATATAAACATACTCTTATCTAGAACTAATTAGCTAATCATTGTCATTTATCACTTATGTCTATCCCATCCACAAGTCATTTTCCAAGTTGGACTAGCTCATGCTTGGACTAAGTTGCATAATGTGGCCTAGTCCACCGCTTCCAAATCTCAAATATTGTACTACAAAGCTAACCCTTCGAAAACTAGTCATTATCTCAATGGATGTTAAATATTTTAAATTATGTAAATATATACAATTATATTTAAAGACAATCATAGGTAATATGTATATAATTTAATAAACTATAAATGATAGGATCACACAAAGGACAAGCTAGATTCATGGGCGCTCAAAACATCATATACTAAATTGATTCATCAATGCATTAGAATTTGCATTCATAGTTACATGTTTAACATTTTTTTGATAAATTATTCTTGTTTAAGGGCTTAAATACTATTATAATAAGCTAAGGATCCATCCTCTTATATAAAATTAAGCCCCAATATGCTTCTAAGCCCAACCACATTCAAATTTTGTAAATAAAATAAGAGAAATAGGTTTAAAAGCACAACTTATTTTTTAATACACTCCACATAATTTATTTATTTTTAAAAACATCTAATTAATTATATAGAAGTGTAAATAATGAATATGGATTTATTTACTAAAATTTTCTTTAAATAAAATAATTAACAATATAAATCTAATTAGCCTAATTTAAAGTCATGATAGATCATTTAACAAACTTTTGAAATATGGAAATAAAAACTGAAACACTTAATTAATTTTGATGGTTAGGAGATAGTTGTCCATTATTTTTATTATATTTTTTTAACCATAATACAAAATTGTAACTTCTTGGATGTATTAGAAGAAGAATAACAAAATTTGAATTGGATTGTTCTCATAATTTGGCTAGGTTAAATCTATGAGTGCATACATGACCTAGATTAGATTTATGGTTTTGGCTCTAAATCCTACATGCATGGAAGTGAACTTTAACCGATAATAATGATATGGAAAGAAACTTATTTATAGAATTTATTTGATGCCTTGATATTTTGACATCTAATTCTTTTTAAGGATTGGTGATGTCTAAAAATACCCTTGGGAATCATCTAAATCAAAGCCTAGTCATATTATCCCTAGTTAGACCCCAAATGTGACCAATTCAATAATAATGAACCAAGAGTGTAATATATCTAGGATGATGTGCTCTGATAATGCTCTAAAAAATTATCATCAATGATTGGACTAGGTGTTTTCAAAATGAATGAGTTGATTAATCTATTTATATGATAACACAACACACAAATAAAAAAAATGTGTGCTAGGTCAACTCCTAGTTACTACTAAAAAATTCAACAAGGTGTATATTTTAATTATATTGTAAAAGTTTAAGATTTGTATTTATGAATATGGAAATTACTTGGTTCAAATTGCACATATAAATTTGATAGATAGGGTGATGAAAATTGGACCTAGGGATTAGTATCAATCTCTAAGGATGAGTGACAATGAGATCAACATATGGTGATGTCATGAGTTGAATTCATGCAAGAATATACCACTTTTAAACTATTCATCACATTAAGTACACGCTAATCAAAGTAGGCCCAAAACATAAGTAAAATGTGCATGAATACATAATTTTTGCATTACATTTTTTACAATTTAATTTGCATGTGAACTAGTAGGCATAGGCATGCCAAAGTAAAATAACTAGTAAACATGGAAATTAAAAAAATTAGACACTCAAAAGGATACAAATTTGCATAAAGTACTCAAATCATTCTTGAATTCTTCTCACAAGAAATGATAACTTAAAAACCTTTAAAACTTAAAAAACATGCAATGAGTAGCATCTATGACACATTTTAAATAGTTTCTACTTCTAAAATAGCTAAAAATTGCTAAATAAATAACTATCCTTAAAAATAGTAAAATAAAAGAGGATAAGGTAAGAGATTCCACCTGTTACAAAAAGTGATAAAAATATTGACCAATAAAAAATAGGAAAGGAATCTAACAAAGTGGATAAGGTGTCAAATGACTATGATGATGTAAAATAATATTTAACTCTACAAATAGAGTGATCAAAGGGCTTTATCTATGCAAAAAGTGATCCACTTGGATACAATAAAGAAGCTCAATTTGGTGCTAGAAAAGATCATTTAACTATTATAATTACATTGAACTACCATGAAAATCATGAAGAAAAGTTAGTAATAACACATGATCCCTCCATTGGTTGCATACAAATGAATGCATGGAATTGAAGGAGACGCAAGAAAGATAAAAACATGGTAAGGCATGCAAATCATGGTATAAGATATTATCATATGATAAGCATACACAAAGACTTATAAGTTAGAGATAATCATGAAATATGTGTAATAAGGAAAAGGTAGGGTGCTCCATAATGTTTCCTTCATTATACGAAAATGATTTTCTTTACATGTATTGAGGTTATCGGTCTTTGATTTTTTACTTGAGGAAGTCTCATGGGTTTCTTTGTTCATCCTTCTATGGTCATCCTAGAAAAAGATAATTATGAGTCTTAGTGACACAACATCTTGACACATCTCAAGTGGCTTGATCCTTTTTCTTACCTATATGGAATCATACCTACACTAGACACACCAAGGAGTCATTCACCATAGGGTATTATCAATGATCATGTTGTAGGAGTGATTTGTTATAGTGTTGTTCATGACACTATGTGTGTTGTATTGGGAATTAATTTTCCATACACACTTTAGACTCAACTTTTGGAGATCCATGGAGACCCCCATATCTCTCCATTCCCAAAAGATCTTGTTGTAGATTGTCTCATTCCTCCTATAAACACAAATTATCTCATTCCTCTTGCAGATGTAGATTACATACCCTTTGATGATACTTTATAAGAGCTTGAGTATACCATAGATCTTGCATGTTTTTATAGTTTAGAGATTTTTCTTCATGTTCCCACTCTTCAAATTGAGACACTATCACCATATTTTGTTGCTTCTGATCAAATTGACATCACCACATCCTTGGCCCCTATTGGTTTGATGTAACAGGGCATTCATCATCTTCTAGACATAACTACTTGGGATTGGTATCTTGTAGACATTCATCCTTGTTTGTAGAGTCTTATATTACAAATTTGGAGGATTAATTTGAGTAAATTCATCTCTTCTTTGTTGAAAACCACATCATCATTGTTGGACCATCATCTTCATCACCTTTGCAACTTGTTCTATATTAGTCTTCACAGGTTCTTGGATTGACATCATCTCATTTCGACATGTGGAAAATTAAGCATTTTTTAGAGGCACGCATCATTTGGATTTAGATTCTTGATTATTCCATCTTTTGGTAATAGATTCCCCAATCACTAGTGGATTTTTTTCTTCCTAAGGGGAGAAATGTTGTTTGCAGGCAATGAATTTTGTTTTGTCTTCAAGCGTTCATCATTGGTACATGAGCTCTTTCTTTATGGTGGGGTTCATATCCTTATTTTCTCTCTCCTAATGGGGGGACATCTATTGTATTTTTGTGACAAAATAATTCCTTGGGGGTCACATTGATTCCTCCTTCTATCCTTCTTTCACTAGTACAATTATTTCACTTTCTCTCTTTTGGAGAGGAGTTTTTTCCCATGTTCTTTTCTCCTTTCTCTAGTTATGAGAGATTTCTTTTTTTTTGTACATGGATACCTCATCAGGCCTTGTAGCTGAGACCTATCCATGCATTCATCATTACATTATTTATTAGGTTTTTTAGTGTCTCCCTAAGTTGAATCTTAAAGGGGGTGTTGGAGTAATTAGAAAAATCGCCTAATAATTAATTAATCATTGATTAATTATTAAGTCCCTTATTACTTTAATTACTTAAGATACACTTAGGAGTGTTTTTATTATTAGATTAGGCTATTTATAGGTCAATTTGTCTCATTTCATAGGATTAGGACTCTTGTTACAATCTAATCAAATCCTCGTCTAGGGTTTGCACTTTTGCTTTTATAAGCATTCATTATTGTACTTTGCAATTATTCTATTCTAGGTATTCACATTCAATAAAATTATAGGTTAATATCAATATCAAATTCTTATGTGGATCAATTCTTTTCTCTCTTGGTTGCATAACAAATTAATTTCTTTAATCTCTCATTTGTGATAGGTGTTTTGGTTGCAAATGATTTTTGGGAGTTGTGTCGTTCACTATCAACTCCAACACTAAGAAGAGTATCTTATCCTAATATGTATTGAGTGTCGATTGTAAATATTCTATCAAATATTGGTGAACTTACAATATTTAGTGAGCGTTTAGATTGAAACTTAAGAAGATAAGGTGTAGTGTGAGATTCTATCAATGTATGTTTTCCATATTTTGGTAAGGCCATGGAAATATAATTAGAGAGGTCTCCATGATGGAAGGACAAATACTTATTCCTTCATGAAGAATGAGAGGAGGCATACACTCACTCCATTTGTGACTGTTAGCAATGAAGTGGGACATAGAGAAAAGTTTTGAGCCCAAGGAATTATTTAGGAGTTGTATTTATACCCTAGTAGCAACAATAGGAGAATGAGAAAATATTAGATTTATTTTGTTATCATGCTATATTCCTAACTAGGGCTAGATAGTCAATAATCCATTTTAGTAGCTCAAGAGTATCTTTATATATTATATTTATGCATTTTGATATAACAAAATGTGATTTTATAATCAACCGTTTATGTGTGTGTGTGTTAATCTATTTTCCTTGATCCCCTTTACATTTATCTATTATATGTATATATATGTTCTATTTGGGATGTGTCCCTTACAATATGTAGCTATTCCTACTAAGCCTGGTCAATTTTGTGCTCCACATCCTTCTTGTGGTGAGTAGTAGTAAGTTTTGATATTATTTGTAAATCCATTTGAAATAAAGAAAAATAGGTGTGGGGGATATCAAAATTAGATTGAACCTCTTAGGGACCTATTCTTCCTCAATTCATTAGGAAATTAAATCCCCACCTCAACTTTACTAACAACCCTTAAGTGAATCAAATTAAGGTGAGGATCTACAAATTTCCTCTTTTTGCAATGATGAGGGTCTTGGTCAATCAACACTTTAGGGAGAAAAACTAAAAAATAGAAAAGTAACTCCAAAATGTAATCTACAACTTGGAATAGCTAAATGAGACACAAAATAAGCAAAACCAGAAATCATATCACAGATCAGAGAAGGGTAAGATGATGTGTACCAGTCACCAAAATTCAGTTGCTAAAGCTAATTTGGGACTCCTTCGCCCTAGGGAAAATGGGTCCTGAGTTAGGGTTTTTCTACAACTTTTGGGAGCCTCTACTATAGATTTGAATCCTTCAATTTGCCTAGGTTTCAGGTTCGGAAAGCCATAAACAATTTTTGTAAGTGAGTTTTCGTGAGATGACAACTTTTGAAACTTTGACAAGTTCTCCATTTTTTCTCTTCAAGAGATCTTCAAGATTTCTTCCACCTAAATCTAAAAACACAAATCAAGAGGGAAAAATATTTTATTTTGGTGAATGGGGGTTTACCTTGGTCGAACCTTTTTTTGGTAATCAAACCTTGAAATGAGACAAAATAGCATGAAAGGAATGATGAATGAACAACTCAATGTCACAACTCACCAAACCCTTGAATAAACCTTGAAATGTAAATCTGCAAACTTGTATGAAATGGCTTCAATGGATGTGAATCTTGAACCTTGGATCTTGACTTGAAATAAAATGCTTGAATGGATCAAGAAACCTACATCATCATATTAGCTCCAATAACTTGCTTGATGCAAGAAGAATTTGACATGACAATTGGATCTTGATTGATACAATAAATTTTCAATAAATTTTCCTTTGACTTCCTTGAATTTCTCTTGAAATGCTCTTGAAAGTGCTCTTCATCTCATAAAATTCTCTAGGTGAAACATAGTGAAATGACCTTATATATATAGATACGTATCCTTAATTTCTCGAAATTCAAATATCACAAGCCAACATCTAAATATAGATTTGAATATGTTAAAATAGCACCAAAAACATAATTTAAATTTAGGTCCTAGGTCTAAGGGATGACCCTTTCACCCATGGGTTAATGGGTCTTAGGTCCCTAAGCCTAGGACACACATTGCTCAATGAGACGTGTTATGTTAAGGCATTAATGAATGTCAGGTTTCCTCTTCATAAAATGCAATTAAATAGGTTTGGATTTCAATTAAAGGGGCCAATTAAGGAAAATTAAGCTCAATTAATTAAAGGAGCCCTAAATAAGTGTGAAAGTGTAAAGAGATATAATTTACAACACCAAAAATAAGGCACAATTAAGTCCATTTTAATATTAATTTCAATTTAATTGTGAAAATGTAAAGGGGTACATTTTACTACACTACATTTAGCCCCCATTTTAGTGAGAGGATGAGCATAGGCACAAACTCACACTAAAGTAGACATTCAAAACATATGTATACAAAAATGACAAGATTACTCAATAATACAACATTAAAGACTTAAGAGGAAAGGTAAAAATGAAAAAGGCGGATCAAGCTTAGACTATTTGTCCAACTCGATGTGGATCAAGTCTCAGTTGTTTGTCCAAAATACAGGGGTGGATCAAGCCTTAACTATCCAATATTATATGGAATGCATATTGGCTATTTATCCAAAACATTCACAAGTGGAACATGATGCCCATTATGAAAATAACAATGCATGCTCACTCTAGGCTAATGAAACCTCAAGCTGTCCACTAGGTGAGCCCCTAGAAAAGTGGCTTAGTGAGAAAGTCATGCCAGGTCTATAGGCTCTCACTGTACTAACCATACCAAAGCTATCCCTCTAATAACTGTGATAGGGTTGTTGGTGTAATTAAATGTGTTGTACCTTGTCCTAGGTCAGCGATTACACCTTACAGCCATTTAGGGGACCACATAGGAGGTAGTTGGAGAATTTCCAATTTTTGGTGGACTTGATATGTCATTATTTTTATATCAACCTTCCCACCTTTTGTGGACACATCAGTGATTATCTCCACGCTTTGTGGGTATCCCAATCTTTTGTGGAGATTATCACATTATCCCTTTCCACTTTAGGTGGAGTGATAACTTTTCATTGTTGTCTCATGTCATAAGATTACGACACTTGTCATAACCTTATGCCCTCCTATGTTCTCACCTTGGCTATATAACCAAGGGGTCTCCTATGTAAGTATTATACCATTCAATCCTCTCATATTATTGACATTCAATACAGCTTTATTCTTGTCATCTTGTTTCTATCTCTCTTTTGTTTGTGCTTTCTATTAGGCCTCTAGATCTTGGGTGGCTACCTTCATAGCCAATTCTTACATGGTATCATGCATTAATAAGTAAACCTGGAAAAATTATTTTGCCTCCCAATCGAGCCTTGTCTTGGACCATTTGTTCCTCTAATCGGCAGTCAATGGGGGTCAGTTGCTCCTACCAACATCCACCTGGAGGGATTTCTTCATGGTCTTCTACTTCGAGGCACCTTTGGTTGGCTTCTTCATCAGCATTTCCAGATTTTCATCATGTTGATTGTAGTTCTCCTCTTTGTAATGTTGTAATCGCACTAAAATAAAGTGCCACAATATACTATTTCAGTGTACTATGTCATGTTTTGTATGCTTCTTTGGATTGATCTATGTATCTAGTGTTAGTTCCTATATACTCAGCGTATGCAGCGGCTGGTTACCCATGCATTTCGGTGAGATGGACTAATCACCATATAGAGTCCTATTTTGGAAGCAATCTACCTGTCTTCAGAAGTTTGGTTCTACATCCAGAGACTTGGTGCATGGCTCCAATGAGAATTGGATTGTACAAATTGTGCATGGCTCCAATGAGACATGGATTGTACCAATCTGCTATTGATGGGCATTCAGTTGATGCTTGCGCAGTTGTCTTATTGGTTCCGACCTTATTCCTGTTGCAGTGTGGATTCTTCTACAGTTCTTCATCGACAAATTCTGCAGTTATTCTTGAGTTGACAGACTCAGCTCAGTCACCAGTTATGTGGCATCTTCTGCAGTTGTACCTGATTCCTTCTATCAGTGCTTTGCACAGTTTGGCATTTCTTTTGGAACAACATTTGGAGGACTCATCATCATCCTTGGTCTGCTCTACTTCAGGTTTCACATTGTTCTACATTCTCTCCTTCTTCAGTTTAGATTGGGGACTCTTGACATTGTGACATTTGAGCAGTGACTCTCCATTGAGGGGGGGTTGCATGGACTATCTCTTATGGGGGGGAATTTTTCCTCACTTGAGGTTTTATCCTTCCTAGAGCATGATTCTTATTTTGTATCTCTCTTTTGGGGGTTAGTTTTTTCCCACTGGGTTTTTCTATCCTTTCTCCGCTTTATGAGAGATTGTATTGCATTTGTATATGGGTACCTAACATGGCCTGTAGCCAGGACCCATCTTGCATTGTTTACTTTTGTGTACATTCTACCTAAGTTGCACTTAAGGGGGGGTGTTGGTGTAATTAACTGTTCTGTACCTTGTCCTAGGTCATGATTACACCTTAAGTTAAGCTTTACTTAGGACCACATAGAGGTTGTTGGAGATTTTCCACCTTTTGGTGGACTTGACATGTCATTACCTCATCACTTCCACCTGTGGACAGCCATCATGTGATCATCTCTCCACCTCTGTGGGTGATCCACCTTTGTGGAGATTATCATTATCTCTTTCCACTTTAGATGGAGTGATAAATTTTCTTTGTTGTCTCATGTCATAAGATTACGACACTTGTCATAATCTTATGCCCTCCTATGTTCTCACCTTGGCTATATAACCAAGAGGTCTCCTATGTAATTATTGTACCATTCTATTATCTCATATTATTGACATTGAATACAGTTTATTCTTGTCATATTATTTTCTCTCTCATTTGTGCTTTCTATTAGGCCTCTAGATCTTGGGTGGCTACCTTCATAGCCAATTCTTACAATCACAAAGTCCATACATACAAAATGGGATAATTGCTTGCCCAAGCATATAAATTTAGTTGCAACAACAAAAGATAGGTTTTGGATAAATAAAAAACCTACACTCTCTATTCCCCATTTTGTCACCCATCCTAGAAGGTAACATTCAACATCACAGTTATTCCTTAGCAACTATCTATCCCCTAGCAACATCTACTCTGAAGTGCTCTAGTCTACTTAGGTATTGTTCTACTAAACAAAGAGATTAATATTTACACAAATATCCATAGAATTGTAATTTTAGTCTACTTAATTCCTCTACTTAAATGAATTTAGTAAATAATTCAAGAGGATCTATCCAAAGCTTAATCCATTCAATTCATACATATGTCACATGATTACTTTCAACATAATTCAATATTCATCAAAATGAATTAAAAAAGTAACAAAAGAAGGTATGTCATAGGTATGTGTATGTACGTAGACAAAAGTCTTAAGTTAATATATATTTGTGCATACATTATGAAATGAAAACTATTTTAACAGATTCATTTCATTCAAAATAATGCTACAGATTGTCATATTAAATATGATAGCCATACAAGATGGAAATTTTCCCTTTTCAAAGAAATAAGAACATATCTAATTGTACAATTTCCACATACTGGCATGCTATTTTGTATCATATCAATGTTTTTTATATCAAAAAAATGTGGTTTATATCAAAATAATGTTATTTATATCAAACTATTGTTGTTTATATCAAAATAATGCTATTTGCAGAAGTTTACAAGATACTGTGTCAAAATACCCCTTTAACAATTTGAAGTTATCCAGTTTTCATGTGAAAAATAAATGTTCTATCATTTTGGATGCAATTAATTAAACAATACTAGTGTCCCTTTTGTGAAAACTAAAGAATTGAACGACTTGCCTATCATTTCAAATCACATACAAGATGGAAATTTTATATTACTATTTCAGATTAGGAGAGACCCGAGTTTTCAAGGGTGACTGTTATGGATTTAAATTTAAGCTACTGCCATTCTAAGAATGACTAATAGTCAAGTGGTTGTTTGGTTTCATCACCAACGTTACCATTGGCTGAACCCTGAAGAAATGTCAATTATCGGCTTACAATGTTTTGCGACTGGTTGATAAAACATATTCATAGTAACCATTCTAAGAATGATATGTGCATGCAAATAGGCTGGTGGAATTGACATATGTGAGCATCACATGTATGCAAATAAAATGGGGTCCATTCTATTGAATGATTCAAATCCATGTACAAACGGTATACTACGATTGATCTTAAGGATCGATGCCCACATAATAGAATGGAAAGACGTATTCGTTCCTCCATCATTTGAGGAGAATGATGCAACAAGCTTAATTAGCAATGACATATAAGTATATGTACATCATTCTATGAATGATGTTAGTAGCCTTTGCACCCATTTTGGGTGACATAACTATTCGACCTAGTCAACAAGAAGACCCACAATAATGAAAGAAAAATAATAGAGATATTATAATTTTCCCTTTAAGGTAAATGATGACAATTTCAAAATTGTTCAATACAAAATAATAATGTTGGTTATCATAATTGTTCAATTAACCATGAAATGGAAAATTTAATTTGCATGCATAACATATCAATTGAGGTGATAATAGTAAATCATACAAGGCATAGCTAGATTTGACTATCATGCTGATAGAAGAATATGCAAAGATATGACACATGCACAGGTTGTTCGATGAGGCCTCTATAATATAAATCAAGAAAATAATCGATTCTAAATTAAAAGCCCTAATACTAAGCAAA
>VDFB02064975.1:0-22862 GCA_007258455.2 Sequoia sempervirens | reverse complement strand
AAATTCGCACTTGAATGAATCGAACTTTTCTTCTAACTTGATTGACTTCAAATGAGAAAGTGACCTCTTATTTATACATCTTGAAGGGACACCTTCTTTCATTTAATACAAGTCTGCCAGAATAAGGTACATTCAATAAAATATAAATTGCGCCAAGAGGAGGTCGGCATTTAATACAAGAGACATGCCTTTACATTTAATGATTATTTGCTTTAACAAATCGAAGTGACACATCACGATTATGCCTCTTGAGATCTTATAAATTAAATAGCTTATAGCTATCATTTAATTTATTCGCCAAGGGAGATAGCTGGAGTATTAGATCGATGCTGTATGATATCATTAACATTTAGAACTTTGCCCCTTCTGAGATGTCCCTATGTCAATTTCCGCAGTAGAAACATGTTATAGACCTTAATTTGCAATCTCAAGCAAAGTGACCATACTTGTCACACTTGTAACATTGAATGTGAGAGATCCTTCTTCTTCTTGGTTCTGGGGCAGAATCTAGTTCTCTGTCTTTATTCCTCTTTCTTCCTTTGCCTCTTTCTCTAGAAGTATGTGTAGCAAGAACTTGATTTTCTACATCATCATAGTTTCACCCAATTCCTCTTGTTGCCAACTTGGACTCTTCTTGAATACAATCAGCTCAAAGACGATCAAACTTGGGCAGCTTAGATCTCCCACTGATGCTTTGAATAAAGAGTTCCCAAGATTGAGGAAGACCATTTAGTGCCAACATAACAAGATCTCTATCTGCAATTATATCCCCAATAGTGCTCAATTGATCTCTCAAATCAACAATCTTCTTTAAGAATGAGATGACTGAATCATTTTTAGCCATTTTTACATGAAGTTGTTGTCTCAAAGCAAGGGCTCTGCTGGTGTTGTTGATCTCATACAATCCTTTTAGAGTATCAAACATTTATTTCGCTATCTTCAACTTGGAGATGATCGGTACTAGGTGATTCATCACAGAATCTATCATGATCTTTCTAGCCTTTGTGCTATTTTTCTTCCACTAGATTTTCTCAGTATCATTGGAAGGCTCGGGCATATCACTTTGCACGAAATCAAGATCATTCTCCTCAAATGCAATGAGTACCCTGGGTTTCCAAGAGTTCAAGTTTGAGGCTCTATCAAGCCTATCTTCTACCTTGACACCGTTCACCATTTTCTTTTTCTGCACAAATTCACCTTCGAAGATCTGCCCTTAGGTCTGAATAAATTGCAACCTTAGATCAGCAATACTTTGCCTTCAAGATCTACCCTAGATGAAAAGTTGACTTGACTGCTTAAACAAATTTGATTAGATCTTTTCTTAAACCTAGCTTTGATACCATGTTAGTTTTAGGATCAGAAATGTAAGCAATCAAAAATGCAACACAGTGAACAATGAACACAACAAGATACCCTGGAAAAACCCTCCTTCTCGAGGGAGAAAAACCCAGCCAAAATATATCCTTTATATATTGAATGAAAAGAGCAGAAATCTGCTTTACAACTTGGCCAAACACAAGGCCGATTTGATGTAATGGATGAAAGCACCTCTCCTAGATGCAAATATACAAACACATATGATTTCTCCTTGATATCGATCTGCTTGAAGCAATATTATGATCTGCTGCAAAAGTGCGAACTCCCTCTTGAAGTGCGAATTGTTTCTTGAAAAATCGAATGATCAAATAAATGATCATTGCTTGGTATATATACAAATCAAAGGTGTCTTTTCATTAGAGACAGCCTCTTTCACAAAACAAGGCGAATTTTTGTTTGAGTCGGCCCACAAAAAATAAATCAATATTTATAGCAAGTCCGACTTGCTTTTATTTATTCATCATTTATTTTTTAAATTCAAGAGAAAGATATCTCCCGCTGCTATAACATCAACACCATAGACCATGAAATATGAGTCAATTGTACCCACCAGAGTTGCAACTGGAGAATCCACCTAGATCAAACAGATGGTCCCACGTAATCTGTTTGTAATGGAAAACACAAATAAAAGAAGCTTCCCTAAAATGCTGATTGGTGCTGCTGCCAACATTGGGGAGATATTTCAGTAAGCTTTCTGCTAAATGGCAGATATATTGAATTAAAAAATCTTAAAGAATCATCTGAAAAAAGTACACCAGTTTGTTTTCTGATTCTAAAAATTGTTTAGCACAAGAAAACATACACTTTACATGGGATGTTTAAACCAATTTGGGGCCACATCTGACTTGCATGGACTGTCTCACACCAGGAAAAAGGTGCAGGTGGCATCTATTGCAAATGGATTGCTGATCTTGGAGATGCTACAAATCTCATAAAGGTCTTCATAGTACCATAGACCATGAAATGTGAGTCAATTGTACCCACCAGAGTTGCAACTGGTGAATCCACCTAGATCAAACAGATGGTCCCACGTAATCTGTTTGTAATGGAAAACACAAATAAAAGAAGCTTCCCTAAAATGCTGATTGGTGCTGCTGCCAACATTGGGGAGATATTTCAGTAAGCTTTCTGCCAAATGGCAGACATATTGAATTAAAAAAATTTAAAGAATTATCTGAAAAAAGTCAACAGTTTGTTTTCTGATTCTAAAAGTTGTTTAGCACAAGAAAACATACACTTTATGTGGGATGTTTAAATCAAGATACACTATATGGTTTCTTCAAAATTTGAACATAGGCAAGAAATTGATTAAAAGGTACCTGGCATAAAAGCAAAGAGAACCAAGTGAATGCTTGAAGAAAACCAAGGCATTTTATAGTTCAAAATTACTTATTTCCAGTTTTCTAAGAGATATTTTACAATCACGCTTGACATCAAATATGGATTTGAACATTAACAAAATGTCATATCCAAAAATGACATAATGAACTTGACAGAAACCAATCTGCACATAATCAACTAGCAAGACCATGTGTTGTGTGACTCCCAAAATAGAAAGGTTTTCAGCGTCAACTGATCAGATCAAAGATTCTGATGTGAGCCTTTCAACTGCCAGAAATCAAATTCTATTCATTTATATCTTGCGATTGAAAGTTACAGTAAAACTCATGGGTTCACACAACTCTTACATTCAATCATCATTGCTGGATCACTTTGTTGAGAAGCATTGTTTTCAATCTTGTTTCTGAGTTTCCTGAACACAAAATGGCCAGAGTAGAATGTAGAACAAGCACGTCCACAGCCTCAACCTTTGAAAATATTGTGCAACTTCTTTCATAATCCTGCTGGTGTCAATACACAAGAAATAATTAGATATGGGCTAAATAGTTGGGAATATAAACTTGAACTAGCCCCTCCCACGAATGGTGGAGTCCAATGGTAGTCAAGTTCCTCTTCTGAAATTTTTTAATATTGTTTGTTTGTACATAGAACATTTACAAAGCTATTAAAGTTCTTGACATAAGACTCTTACTAAAAATTGTTATCCATAAAATCCCTTCTGTCCTGCAAAGAGATTTTTAATTTGTTCATTTCCAAAATGTAACCATACAAAACATCTACAAGGTTTGGATTCAATTTTTAGGCTACCAACTACTGCCGGAAATTGCTGGACATAGCTATTCAAATGAAGCTTTCATTTATTATTCAATTGTCCTGATTTTTCACTGATTCATGTAGAACTGATAAAGCACTGGCATTTTAAATTAATTCATTGTAATAGTGGACAGTTTCTAAGGGCAATTTAGATGCAACTAGAATCCTGCACTCTCTTCTTGCAACATTAAATTTTGTTTTATTCCCAGTGTATTAATCTGCTTCTTAACATGATAATAAACATAGAAGGTTACCTTTTCTGTCAAAACAATAATAGCTTTATTTCCAAATTCATCCTTCAAACATTGAAGCTTGTTTTGTACTATCTTCAAATCCTGAAATATTTCAACCAAAACAAGCTTTCAAAATAAATGTAATGTGAATAAAGTAGACAAATTATTGTAAATACAATGACTAATAATTAGTTTCAACTTTCTATATATACGGAAGTTTCACAGAACATTGCTTGCTGAATAATAGGATAGCAAAGCAAATTGATTCTATCCCATTCAATTCAACATAAAGAAACAGATTATGCCTCCCTCTCCTGTCATGGCCATAATGACTTTTGTATCTAAAGTGCAAATATAAGGTTCTTAAGTTCTTAATATAATTCAAACTCATGCAGGCAGGTGGATTTTGAACACATCCTTGTGAGATGAATTCAGATTACTGGAAACTATATGAGCTTCATCAATTACATTTGTATACTCTCAAAGGATTTAATATTGTGACAACAGTTTGTATGAAGACTAATTATCATTTAGTAACACTACTTATCTACTTCCTAAAAGGCTTGCATCATTAACATAATGACAAAATGAAACCATATAATGATCTATTCAGATTAACCAGAAGAAGGT
Source organism: Sequoia sempervirens (assembly GCA_007258455.2). Classification (NCBI taxonomy): domain Eukaryota; kingdom Viridiplantae; phylum Streptophyta; class Pinopsida; order Cupressales; family Cupressaceae; genus Sequoia; species Sequoia sempervirens. The sequence continues at coordinate 18,468 of VDFB02064975.1, read as the reverse complement.
TGCATCAAAATATCGCACATCACCTTATCTTGAAAGTTGTGATGGTCACAAAAGTCCACTCGGTCAACATGTGCTGCACCCAACTACAAAAAGTATTAAGTCAAATTTGTGATGTCCATTTTCTTGATACAATCATAAAGATAAAGCATGCATTAGCTTTAACATCAAGAGGATTCAATTTTCAATCCAATTCTTTGTTTCTGCTGTATTAATTAGGAGACTTGCATTAACAGTAACTGAATTGTGGTCCAGTAGTCCTGGTTTAGTGGTAAGGCAAAGCAATTTCCAATAACGACCCCGATCCAAAACACATGGTGCAGCCATTTTAAGGTACAGACCATACCACCATAAATGAAGCTGGGGAAAAGTCCAAGGAGAATTATAGTAGAAGGTGAATGTTAAAGCTTACCTATCAGAATGATTGCAGAACAGTAGCCAAAATTGAAAAAGTTGCTATCTGTTTTTTAAAACTGAATCCCTTAAGCTTGGGCCATTTTTTCAACCATAGATAATTTGCATCTACTTTTTAAACTAAGTCCTCTTAAGTTTGAAATACTACAACTATGAATAAATTGCAATTTTACTGTAATATATTATCTGAATCTTTTCGTTAATGTGCTTCCTAAAAATATATTATGCCTTATAGAACCATTTAAATATTACAAAATAATTTATTTGAAAAATCTATTACATGATTTATTAATAGAGTAGTGGCATAACAAACAAATTGCATAACATAAATTTCTTGATTGGTAATTAGTAACATATATAATTGTATTAATTACATAACCACTAAAAAGTTAAAAATGCTTATAAAAGATTTCAAAAATATTGTAAAATAATAGTTTCAACGGTTCAACCATTTCACCCAGGGTCCAACAAGTTTGCTACATTTGTTAAAGTTGAGCAATTACCATAGCATCAGCTCAAAACATCATATGAACTTTACGTTTCTTTTTATCTTGGTGGAAGAAAATAATTTCAACTAAAGAACAAATAGGTAAATTGCACGTATCTTGTATGTTGTGAGCTTGGCAAGATGATTGTTACCTCCTTGAAAATGCAACATTCGACTTTTCATATGCCCATTTAAGTTCCAAATTTGGTTTTCATTTGTCCACTTTTCACAATGTCTTAATTTATGAACCAAACAACTATGGGGTAGGAGGAGGGATAGCTGAATCATACTATAAGTTGTTTTAACCATTGAGAAACTGGCATTAGCTCTGAATTCTTCATTGTCTTGGCCCTAAAATGACAAATCAAACATGTTCAGAATCAAGACTTGCTATATGATCCAGCTCATGGTTATTAAGTATTAACATAATTAAAGCCAACAACCTGACTGACTATCTTGACACTGCCACTACAACAATCATTCAAGTTATCATGATTTTTAAACAGTATGAGCTAACGATGAGCTAGAAATCAGAAATAATGTCCAAATACATCAAGCTCATATGCATGATACGTGAATATGATCTTAGTAGAATAAAAATTCAGTTATGACCAAGTCAGCTCTTGAAGGCTACACTGGGCTGTTGCTCAGTGTTTAAAACATAAATCTATCAATCTTATGTTCTCATGAAATTTAGACTGCTGAAAATGCAGATTTAAATCAGATACCATTTCCATTTTACTTTCAGCAAAGCAATCATCTCATACTCAGCTACCATCAAGTAATGCTCACTGTCAATTGAAACCTGTAACCAAACCCCCATCTATACTGAGATATGCATCTTTAAAATAGGACAAGTGAATTCCTCATCCCTTGAGCAGCAGCATCAAGAAAGACAAAAGACATTCCAATTAGTAGTGTCTGCTGTAATTTAAAATTTGACAAATCAGACAGTATACAGTACTGAGAAACTAGTGTTAGCTCTGAAATCTTCATAGTCCTCGCCACAATATGACAATTTAATTGTTTTTTATGGAAACAAGCTGGATTACATAGATGTTGGCATCTCTTTCTTTGTATAGCAGATTACAACAATTTGAGTAAGCAAACATCTAAAACAGAAGTTGCCTTCAGCTAAGCAGCCGCATGCAGGGGGATCCGGTCCATCAAAGTCACCCAGGGATCAAACCTGACCTTAACACGCCTCTGCAAGTTTGAACCTTGGTGGATGGCTTCTATATCGCATACCATCATCCTCACCATTTGTGCTCAACCAATTGAGCTACAACCCTTTGGCATAATATGACAATATAAATATGTCCAGAATGAAAACTTGCCATGATCTAACTCATGGTCATTAACATAATTAGGGCCAACAACCTGACCATTTCCACACTACCACTACAACGGTCACACATGTTATCATGACAGTTTAAATATGTTCAGAATCAAAACTTGTAATGATCTAACTCATGGTCATTAACATTATTACAGCCAACAACTTGACCATCTCCACACCACCACTACAAGGTCACACATGTTATCATGATTTTCAAACAATATGAGCTGATGATGAACTAGAAATCAGAAACACTATCCAAATCCATTATGCATATATCCATGATACCTGAATATGATTTTAGTAGAATAACTTTTCAGTATGACCAAGTCAGCTCTTGAAAGCTCCACTAGGCTGCTTCCCAATGCTTAATTAAACATGAATCTATTTTTCTTATGTTCTCATGAAATTTAGATTCTTGAAACAAGAGATTTAAATTCATTAATATTTCCATTTTACTTTTACCAAAGCAATAATCTCATACTCAGCTACCATCAACTTACTACTAATGCTCACTGTCAGTTTGAAACCTGTAACCAAACCTCATCTACACTTAGATGTGCATCTTTCAAATAGGACAAGTGAATTTCTGATCCCTTGAGCAGCAGATCAGGCAAAAAGACAAAAATCCTAGATCAGACATCAAGGACCCCACTAAATCTCCAAAAGACCATGTCAAAGGGTATCTAATTTTTCTTCCATAGAAATGTTTGAAAGGTTCATGCTTGGCAATATGCTAACCAAAGTTTTGGACTAAGATGTCACGACTAAAATAGGCTATAGAAAAGAGGATATCAATTCGATAAATAAAAAACCAACAATTTAGATGAAGAATAGAATTAGTAGAATATCTATGATCAACTAACAAGTAAAAAATTTGAGGAAAATTAGCCAATGGACCAAAAGAAGATTATTAAAAGAAAAAGCCTCCATCAATTGGGAGATCGCAATCAAAGAAGGTGATCCAATCTAAATGTTGGGAAGCAAACAGAAAGTGGAAGAAACAATTTGAACACAAAACATAGCTTAATGAAACGGTTAACTGTTGTGTAATGTCCCCAATTTCGTGAGCATCAAAGTTTGAAGGATTAGCCTATCATTTGACCCTTGTAGGCTAGTGTGGTGGATTAGAGGGTCCAGTTTGGGTGTTATGGAGCTCTTCAGGTGGTAGTTGAAAGTGTTTATCTCTCCAAATCCTTCATATGTTATGAGGCATTGATATTCAGGAGTTTCTGATTCCGTTTTGAGAGACTTACCATTTATAGTAAGTCAGTGGATGTTAGAGAGGGACCCTTAGTATTTTTAGTAAGGCAGTTGAATGTGCATTGGTTGCAGTGTGTTACCTCCTAGAGCAGACGGAATTGAATTATATGCATGATTGTGGAAGTTATGGCATTTTTATTATTATTAAAGTTATACTTTAATAATAATAATTAATTAATTAAAAAGTGCACATTATTTAATTATTTAATTGACTTTATTATGAGGGGGTTATTTAATGAATTATGAAGTCAATTATTTAAAGTGCATTTAAGTTATATTAGGGGTCCACTTTAAGAGATGATATATTAAATGCTTTTAAAGTATACTTTATTTTAAGTGATAAAGTGTTATTTAAAGGGAGATATAAGTGTTTAATAAAGTGTACTTTATATTGTGTGTAAGGCATATGTCTTTACTTTTATTGTAGTCGGTCGTAGTCGGCCTAGTTGGTCATAGTCGGCCAGTTGTTAATAAAACTATAGTTAGTAGGAATAATACATGTCATGTATTATCAGGTAATCAAGTCCTGATTAATGGTAACTGTTGTTATGAAACGTCGTGTCGGTTGGTTATTTAACTACCACCAAACGTTATATGTAGTCAGTTGCTGTAGTCGGAAAGGGGTTATGTGTGAATAGTCATGGTTGATAGCACTGTTGATATTCCTATGATTGTACATGGTGATATTTCTGATAATGAATAAAGCATCTGATGTTCAAACATGATATATTTCTATTCTATTGTTATGTTCCATGTTTTGCACATAATTTAGTTTGCTCAGTAGTATGGAGTACTTGAATTACGTTTTGTAGGGTAAACATTTGGTGTCGTTGCCTGACCGGACTAGGGAATCACTCGTCATGGCAGCATGATGGGTCTTCTGGCAAATGAGCCCGTGAATAGCAATGAGGAAAGGGAAGACCTATTGACTAAAGATTTTATCAATCTATGGAAGATATCATTACGAGATCACGTATGTAGGGAATCCCGCAGGCGGGAGATCCCTGAGGAAGTTATCTGGGATAGGTTGGAAGTGAACGATGACATGAATCACCTCCTAAATCGTATGCCCAAATTGCTGGCCCGTCATTTCATTATTTTGCAAGACTTGCAAGAAGAGGAGGATCAGGAACACCAAAGGCAACAAATACTGCAGCGCTACGAAGAGAGAACCAAACGAGAAGAAGAACGAGACACTAGCCGACGACATACATCCGGTAGTCAGCAACGATCGCCTGAACAAATTTTAAATGCCCGTACAGCCGAACAAAGACAAGAATCGAGTACCTAATAGGCACGAGACTCAAGAAGAAAAGGTTCGGCGATCACTCAGGCTACAAGTACAAGAAAACCGGCGAAGAAGACTTAAGCAAGCCAGTAAGGAATTGGATGACAATCTCATTGAAATAAATCAGAGTATTAAAAGAACATATGAGATCTGACAAGAATTGACACATCCATCGGAAGAGCTCACCAAAGTTTGACCCCATATGAAGGAAGGTATGATCTTTATGAGAATGAAGATGAACTAAGTAATAGCATCAGACATTTTCGGGAGTTGTCCTTATCGGACAACGATGAACGGCTGCCAAGTGGAAGATCTGAGCCCAGTACCCCGAGGCAAAGAGAGTACCGAAGGGAACCCCAAAAGACTCAAGGTGTCAAGGACGCCGATGCAAGACATGGGAGTGACTCGTACATGGCCGAGAGTGCAAATGACGCATCGGAATGTAGTGGGGAAACCAGTCTAATCAGGTCCAATACACAAGGAGGACAGTGGGGAAAGATGGTGACTCCTGAGTGGCAGAAGCTGCCAAAGTTTATGGGAAATGGGTCAGAAGATCTAGTACAGCACTGTAAGACATGTGAAACTATCTGGATAGCCAGCGAATAGGATGATCTGAACCAGTGGCTGAAAGCATTCCCAATGACACTCCGAGATAGTGCCATCGACTGGTACTCTGAATTAGATCAAGCACACAAAGCTACATGGAGATTATTGAAGCAAGCATTTCAAGAGGAGTTCAAACTCTTACGAGATGATAGCGAGATTGTCACAGAGATATACAATACTAAGCAGGGAAAGCAAGAGAGTGTGAGGACCTACAATCAGAAATTGAAAGATTTGCTGGGGAAACTAGAGTCACAATCTGTGGATGGCCTGAAGAAGAGGTGGTTTATTGAGGGACTGCTTCCCTCGCTTTGAAGGAGAATGAAAATGGTACCTCCATCCTCGTACACTGAAGCATATAATCGGGCAATGGATATAGAAAGTGAAAACAAAACATCCTCCCAAGGGAAAAAGAAGACAGACGACGAGGATAGTACAGACGACAGCAACGGTGAATCCAAGACTGTACAAGCACTCAGGAAAGATATGATGCGAATGATGAAAGAATTGAAGGCCGACAAGGAGAGTACGAGAGAAGCCAGAGAACTGTGGTGTACGGACTGCAATGGAGAAGGTCACACGAAGGTGAACTGTCCTAAGAACTTATTCTACAATATCTACCAACTGATGGGATATTCCATCAAGGAATGCCCATACAACTTAAAAGCCAGAAGTGCACAAGTACTCTTCGCGCAAGGAGAACCGTCGACACCGCCGAACACACCACCAAAGCCCCAGTACAATAGCAATGCATCCCCTGGAGGTTACTGAAGCAACAGAAGTCCAAGAAACATGATACAGTACGATGCCAAAGGAAGGCCCATGATCCAATGCAGGAAGTGCAACGAATGGGGCCACTTTGTCAAGGTTCGGGAGGGAGATTGTGTAAGTGGTGTGGACCAAGCGATCATGAAGATAATGAATGCCCTAAGCAAAAGGGTATCCACATGCTAGAAGTAGAAGAACAAGCGGTAATAGCGATCACCAGAGCACAAGCAAAAAAGGCCACTTATCCAGATCCATGTACAGAGAAACAAAGGATGAAGGAAGCAAAAACTGAAGTGGAACTGGTGATGGCGAAGGAAAACAAAGTACCTCTAGAGAAGCCAGAAACCTCTTGGCGGTCGGAGGCAGAAACCAACATCGTACGACAGGTACTGCAGACCACCATACCGATCAAAGTAATTGATCTTCTCCAGACTATGCCGCAGTTGGGATTGGCGATCACAAACGTCGTCGGGGATGGCAAGCAACCACGATTGGAGGAACGAAGGCAAGAATTGATACCAGAACCGCCACTGTATGGTGAACAAACAATTGACCCAGTATTGCTCATAGCGAACATCGAGAAGATGCCAACAATCGTGCATATGGAGATTAGAGGGAATATCTTGACAAATACTATCGTCGACGGAAGATCGGGAGTCAACGTACTATCTGCAGACACATGGAAGAGTCTTGAGAAGCCTACACTCTGACCGCCAACATTCCAACTAGTTGGCGCTGATCAACATGGTATCAAGCCATTGGGAACGTTGATGGCGCAGAAGGTGACGATCGAGACACAACAGTTTTTGCTAAATTTTGTCGTCATCCCATTACAGAAGAAAGCATACAATGCACTACTTGGGAGAGGATGGCTGATAGCGGCGAAGGAAAATCATAATTGGAAGAGGAACACACTCTCAATCGAGAACAATGGGCGGAAGTATGTCATCGACTTGAAGAACCAGGTTGTGAGCGAAGACTTGCTTCCTCCGGATTTGAATCGGATGGAGGTGAGTCGGATGTGGACAAAGGAAGGAAAGCTATGGAACCGAACATTGAAGGCGTACTTGAACTCGAGAATTGTTCGAAGGACAAGACAAGCTCGCTGAATGGCTTATTTCATTGGCAGATGGAAGACTATGAAGTGTTCCACCGAGAGTGTAACATGCTACAAATCGGGGGAAATCAAGGAAGAAGAGAAACAAGGAAGGCCCAGCCAAGCACCTCCGGCTGAGTATGGAGAGTACAAAGAAAGAATATCAAAATGGGACAATACGCCAATCCACAAGTCTGAACAGGTACAAGATGAAAAAATTGTGTTGGAGTTAAAAAATGAAAAGTATGAAAAAATTAAAAAATTAGAAAAAAAGAAAAGAGATGAAGAGAGAGAAGAAAGAAATCAAAAAATAAAGAAAAATGGAAGAGAAAATGAGAAAGAAAAACATGAAGAAAGAGGAGAGAGAAAGAGGGGGAATAATAAAAGAGAAATAAAATTTGGGAAGAGAAAAATTGAAAAGAGGAAAAAAGAAAAATTATAAATTATAAAAGGAGTGAAATGGGAAAAAATGGAAAGAATTAAAAAATCGAAGGGGAAAAATAAAAGAAATTTGAAGGACGGCAAGTTATATAAGAAATCAAAAGGCACAACTCTTATTCAACATATAGTACATCGAACGGTCACACTCAGGAAAGAAGAAATTAAGGAGAGGAAATTAAACGAAATTAAGGAGAGAAAAAGTAAGAGAGAAGAAAAATAAATGAATTGGGAAAAAATTAAAATGTGACTTGGGAGAATTTATGAGGAAGAAAAAAATGAAAAAATTGAAAGTGGCCAAGAGAAGAAATATTAAAATAAAGAGAGTTAAAACAAAAATCATGGCCATTGGAAAAATCGGGCGACTAAGGAAAAACGCAACCAAGCCAAATAATGTTTGGAAAAGCATGCAAGTGGGAAGCTTCAGTGTACGGCCTTTTAGAGGCAAGTTAACATGGGTGAATGTTAGAGTAAGGGAAATTCACAAAGGCAAATCGTATGAACTGATCAAACCGTATGGCACCAACATCAGAGACAAGGTCATACAGCAGAGCACATGTGACCACCAAGTCATATGACGCCCAGAAGTTATTGAAATCGTACGGAGTTTACAAGTTGCCCAGGCTGTATGGCATCAATTGGCAATTCAAGTCACAGAGTACGGCATCAAGCATTGCCTAGACCAGTCATACGAAATTGTAGCCCAGGGGTCGTACGGGATTTGATCCTAGACAGTGATATTAAGCAGCACTTACCAACTCTCCAGATCGTACGGCATACAGAGGCTTTCTTGATCGTACGGCATTTCAGGTATATTCAAATCGTACAGCATTCCAAGTACATTCAATTTGTACAACATTCAAGGTCTATTCAATTCATACGGCCTTCACAGTCAAAGGTCTCCCAGGTCGTACGGCATACAGAGGCTTTCTTGATCGTACGGCATTTTAGGTATATTCAAATCGTACAGCATTCCAAGTACATTCAATTCGTACAACATTCAAGGTCTATTCAATTCATACGGCCTTTATGGTCAAAGGTCTCCCAGGTCATATGGCATCCACTGCTAGGGTTCAACGTATGGCATGTTCTGAGTCTATATTTGTATGGAAATTGGAGTGTCGTATCATCCATTGCCACACCAAGCATCGACCTGGAGAAATTAAAGTCTAAGAAAAACAATGCAAAATCTGTATTTTTCAACTTCATCAACACTATTCGGAACCTGTGGAAAAATCATGAAAATGAGGCACAAGATGCAATTTCCAGTGGTTTCAAAAGTGTTAAATTGGTCTTGGCGGCAAGGGCACTGCCCCTCGACCCCGCCCTATACCGCAACAGGGAGAGTGCCAGGGGCGCTGCCCCCGGACCCCGCGAAGGGCATTGCCCCTCGACCCCGCTAGGGGCACTACCCCCAAACCCCCATCAAATTTATTGGAATTGCCAATTTGCAGTGCAACCAGCCATCATAGTGCAATCGCACGAGCAATTGGCTACCAAGCAGACGAGAGTTGCAGCTCTCAAGGAGAAGTTGGATGAGAATGACAGTCAGTTGAAGAGAAGGATACCCAGGTGGCCGATAGCATAGAGGGAGAATCAATTATAGGAAAAGGACGAGGATTTTTTTGTTTTTAGTCGTCTAGAAGACGACTACTTTGTGGGGGGGATGATGTAAGGCATATGTCTTTACTTTTATTGTAGTCAGCCTAGTTGGTCGTAGTCAACCAGTTGTTAATAAAACTATAGTTAGTAGGAATAATACATGTCATGTACTGTCGGGTAATCAAGTCCCGATTAATGGTAACTATTGTTATGAAATGTCGTGTCGGTTGGTTATCTAACTACCGCCGAACATTATATGTAGTCAGTTGTTGTAACCAGAAAGGGGTTATGTGTGAATAGTCATGGTTGATAGCACTGCTGATATTCCTATGATTGTACATGGTGATATTTTTGATAATGAATAAAGCATCTGATGTTCAAACATGATATATTTCTATTCCATTGTTTTGTTCCATGTTCTGCACATAATTTAGTTTGCTCAGTAGTACGAAGTACTTGAATTACATTCCGTAGGGTAAACATTGTGCACCAAATGGAGGGAAATGTAAATGAAATCAAAGTGAAATTAAATGAGATGAAGCCAAATGCAAATTAAATATTATATAAAGGCTTTCGAAAAGGGATTTCATTCATTCTTGAATCATTCAACATTTGTCTATTCTGAAGAAGCTTTGGCTTTGAAGAAGAAACCTAGGTTTCGTTGTAATTTCAATCTTAGAGAACGTAGCCTCTCTTCGATTGTGCTGGTGGCTTCACACAGAGGTCACACTTGAGCTTTATTGGAGATTTGAGATTTCAGTTGATCTTCCTTTTGCAAAGTTTTGATGGGTAATCAATATTTTGCAGTTTGGGGGTGATTTCATGGGTTTCCATCAATTCTATGTAGCTAGATTTTGTATTGCTGAATTGGAGTTTCATTCACAAAAGAGAATAGGAGAACTTTTTTGTTTTGGGTATTTGATCATTCCATTCCTCACCCCAGGGAGCCCCTATACCTGGATTTTCGTGGGCTTTGGTGAAGTCTTCAATTTTATACATCAAATTGCCCTTCTTGGGAAGTGCGCCACTCCTGCCACATGCATTGGAATGCGTGCATAAATTAATCTACCATTTTCAGCAGGGTTTCAATGTTCGATGTTGGTCACCTAGGCCAGAGGAGACATTTGCATTTGATTTGGCATCATTCGGAGACTCGGTGTGGATTTGGTGAGCATTTTAGTGGTTCGCAGCACTTGTCCTGACAAGCTGAAAATTATATCAGATTGGCTGCCAGTGTTTCCAGATTTCAGTATATTTATTGTCTTCAATAATCGGGTATGCTTTCTATGTAAAATGACAATAAAGACAATCATATTAGAATATACATATTGTGTTTGCAAGCCAAAATAAATCTGATTTGAAATAAATGAAATAAGGGTTTTCTTTCAGCAGTAGTTTGAAATGCAATAGTTATCATTACTTCCATCTTGAGAGTTCATATATGTATTTGCGTTGCTTAAGTTTCCTGGCATCTTTACTGAAAAATTACAAAACAATCAAATATCATTTGGAACCCAAACAAAAAAATACACCAATTGCATAGCGTTCAGTATTTGGAGAACAGTAGGGTTCTTACATGTTGGTACATGGGCAGGACTTGTCCCCACTGATAGGCTCAAACAGCACATCAAAATTTCAATTAAAAAAAGATTTTTTTAATTTTCAATAGAAAATAAGGTCTGATATAAAGCTCCAACTTGAAGAGAGGTATATTACTATATGCATACATTTTATATAAAGAAAAATACTTATTTGAGAACAAAAATATTTTCAGATACATATCAGTAACCAAGTCAAAAGCCAGTGCCCCAAGACTCATAGTATCTAAGTCTCTGTAATGAAGACAGAGTTAGCAATGACATTTTTTAGGGAGAAATTAATCAAATATTCATGGATTTAAAAATTACATCAGTATAACAACAGAGTGGAAGGAAATTCTATCCCTAAATAGCCCTAAAAAGACATCTGAGCTGAGAATCAAGAGGCAATGACTCAACATCTTGGTAAAAAAATTGAATTTAACTTTAACATGTAAATCCAGCTCCTCTAAGTTGAGAGGTGTGGGTCCTCATGAAATGTTGCCTTGCATGTTGACTCACATAAGAATCCAATAGCTTTCAGTCAAACTGTAAGCCAAAATAATTGCAGCTTTCCCTAACAAAACCAGCAGGGGTTAAATTCGACTGTTGACCCTGTCCATCAGGTGATTTTTTTATGGTGGTTATCCATTCAACATTACATTAAAGAAAGAAACATCATAGAATAGATATATCTAATGACTATACAACTATAATCCTCCTGAATTTTTATGGTCTGTCCCTAATTTCCCTTTTCACATCATACAGTCTTCAGAAAATTTTACTTGTATTTTACAGTAAAAATACACAAATCCTCCTGCCGAGCCATCATATTAACCCCTCCAACCAAGTGTCTCTAAGGAGAGGCACTTGCCAAGAAGGCAGGTGAATATATTCATTAACCTCCTTACTATTATGAAAATCTGCATATATTTTCATTTGACATGGTAACAGGAAGCTTTCTCAGGTAACAGTTTCAGGATCCTCTTCCTCAGGGATGAGAAGTTTACCAACAATTAAATTTTGTGCTACTACACAATAGCTAGAGAAATTCTAAATCCAAATTCTTCATAAGAAAATAAACTGAATGCTGCAAGGGTTTCCCATGATAGCCATTTCGTTGAAAGAATATTAAGATATGGAGTATAAATTTTAAATGGCAACATTTCTCTGCTGGTCCATGGTATAAGAAGTTAAATATGTTAATCTACTTTTCCAAAATGGAATTACTAGTTATCTGTTTTGCTAACGATGACTGATTCACATTATTAACATGTTTACAGGCTTCTGAAGTAAAGTCCACGTTTATAACAACAATAGGTAGCATGCCAAACAAACATAAACTAAGTGCAATTAATTTGCATTGTTCTGTATATAATAAATGGCATATCATTTAAGTATAAAATATATGGTACTTTTGTATTCTACTCTCATACTACTGTCAAACACAAAAGAAGAAATCAAAACATGCTTTGGATATTTTTACCTTTTGCATGGCCAACGAAAGTGACTCTGGACAACCAATGCCTGTAACACACAACACAACCTTATTCTGAACTGTATTCAAAGGAACCTTTGAAAGTTGGTATTGCATTCTAAAAAAGTAGCATGGAACCATTTTGCTAAGAAAAATGGGGATCTCTTGCTTTAACACATCTTCCAACACAGCTCTGATGTATTGATGTTTTTCATTTGTAATCTGCAAAAAAAGAAAATAATAATTACTCTTGCAAGAAAGTCAAAATTGTTTCCATTTAGCTTCCTAATGACTTGAAAAGATACTACACCGGCAAGGGGCTACAAGAAATTGAACCTATATGATATGCAGGGAACCAATAACATCAAAACTCATACTCTATCTAATATAGCGGATCGTGAAGCAATTGAAGTTAGATGGGATCCCCCTATGATTTTCTTCGTAGAAAAGAAAAATACCAAGAGTCCGAAAACAAGAAAAAATCCACAACATAAATCCCACCCAACAACAATATGGACTGATATCATAGTTCACAAATTCAGACTCAGCAAAAACTTGGGACAAAACTCAAACTTGGCAAATCTTCCAAACATTAAAAAATAAATAAATTTGTAAAATTATTCTTCAAAAATTATGCATATTACTAAATTGAGAGAACCCATTATTGATTTCCTTCATATATAGATCAAAATTAGAATTCAATACACATCATAAATCGAAAGATGATTTTAATATCATCTTCGAGTTTCAATATGAATAAAAAATTACCAAGCATAATTTCAATGTTCATATTCGTAATGACATAATCTATAAATTCCTCCTATGACTAAACCTCCTAAATGGCTATGTGGGTGTCCTCAAACTAGATGGCAGTGCTGCAGCTTCTTGTTAAGGAATAATATCATCCTCAACAAGAGCCTCAAGCATATGATCATAATGTGACTATGATGAACCCACCTCTAATGGCTCGCCTTTTGCCTCCTTATATGTTGCTACACCCATTGCCCATTCCACTGCCTCCCTCTCAAAAAGCTATATCATCAACATTTAACATGGGATCCACATCCTCAAAAACCTAATCTAAATATGGATCGATGTTATCAAAGTCAAGCATATAGTGTGTCTCCTACTCCTCTACCTTCTTTGCATGCAATTGAAGCTCATACTGCACAAAGACAAAGTCATTCAAGTGTTTTTGAGTCAACACCATGCACTTCTTTGTGTGAATAGCCTCAAAACTCTCCAATTGTACTCACAACTTTATGCACAACAAGGATGGGACAAAATGTAGATGGCAAGTTTTTTAAGATTAGGCATTGTTGTATCAAAATCTTTTCACCACAATGTCAAGTCCCAAAGATTTCATATTGATTTTTGGCAGGAAACAACCAAAAGTGTTTTTAAACACTACCTTATTTATAAATAATAATATAAATTTAAAAATTATTAAAAATAATATTCAAATTTCCATTTTGGCCAACCACCTTTGGTTAGAGTCTACTGGAAGGTATTTATGTTTGTTTGTTGGAGCTGTTTCATCATCATGAATTGGACATTTCTGGTCATGGCAAATTAGCAGAAACAAAAACCTCCACTAATCCTCCTCAAGGTGAGACGAAATCCTCAACCCTACATTCATGAATTCACTTTTGTAACATTCATCCACATTTCAGCTAACTCTCTGATTTATTTTCTTCTGGCATTATTCGGATCAGGCATACACAGAAGGGTAGCGACCAAGTGATAACTGGTGGCGGAGCCCTCCTAGTTTGTGCCACCCCTTTGTTTCATCATTTCCCTACTGCCGTGCTTCACGTGCGAGACATTATCAGGGCACCATCCTCGCATATAACAATTTCCACTCGAGGGCGCTCAAGGCATCTTCATACAATCATTGCGGAGGGGTCTTTCAACGATATATTACTTCCTGGTGCATGTGCATATTTGCCAGCGACGCCATACATTGGGTGACTTCATCATGCCACCGCACAAGGCTAATGTGACCCACACTGAGGTCTATTTTGTAGCAGCACCGAGTTCATGCCTTAACGAGGTCATCCACGGAATCCTACAGTGTGCAGGAGCATTCTTCATAATCGTCATAAGCCTGTGGGAGCACTGAATATAGGCAACATCATTCATCTCTAGATCCGTGAAGCTTCTCTATTCAATGGATTGAACCATAGTGATTAACTCAGGTGAAATCTGAGATCTTTGTATATGCATTTGATGATATTTTTCGAAAACTATCTTGTGTCAAATCTAAGCGAATTCCTATTGTTATTTATGCGTGATCAGTTCTGTTGAAACTTGAACCTGAATATTTTATGATTCCTATCTGCGTTAAACTTCTCAGATCTATGTATGGTTTCCTATATCAAAATCCTGTTTATTTTGTGAAGTTAGGAGTCTTTGATTTCTTTGTATTTTGAGATAACTGTGTGGCGTCTATTGACTGTGATTATATTGCAATATCAAGATTTTGTAAAGCATAGATGGCAAAGTTTTGAGAGCGTAGTCGAATTGCAAACCATGTAGGAAACCTGTAGCTTTGTATTGTTGTGCTTGACCAGTAAAAGGAAGTCTTGTTGTCACAAGCACGAGGTTGACTCAGCCATTCCATGTAATTGGAAATACGAGGACTATTATGTGTTGCAATCTGAGAGTTTGTTCAGCTGATTCGTTGCATGTGAGTAGGAAGGTGGCAGAATTACTAACTTGTTTGTAGCCTTTGGAAGCTCAAATTTTAGTATATATAGAGGTGCTCTTTCTATCATTTGTTACACTTCTCATTCTGATTTCTTTGTTGTTATTCTGCTGTATTTTTTGTGCAAGTGAATTAGAGAGCTTGAGAGTTAGTGAGTTGCTTTGTTATTTTGCAATTGTATTGTTGAGAACTTGAGAGAATTTGTAAGAGGCTAGTGTTTGGAGGTTAGTTGAACTTTGGAGAAGTAGCATTCATGGTGGTGAAGGCTAAGGTTGGAAAGGAGCATTTTCAGTTGGAACTCTATATCCAGGCATGCTGATTTCTATTCCTCCATTATTTATGTTTGAAAGGTTATTTGAATATAATTCCTTCATTTGGAAAGATTTCTTTTTGAATGCATGGTATGCTTGTTCTTATGAACTTAGATATTTCCTTGTATTGGAATAGTCTTGAATGCATGATATGCTTGTTCTTATGAACCTAGTTATTTCCTTGTTTTGGAATAATCTTTGGAAATGCATTATATGCTTGTTCTTATGAACTTAGTTACTTCCAATTAAGGAAGATTCTTGTGGGATTCTTGTTTGAGTCTCAAAATAGTGAAACCCTATTATTTGAGAACACATTTATATTATGTGAAGTATGTGTGGCTTAAGTGCTATAAGAACTATACTTAGTTCGTTAAGTCTATATGGATAATGCATGAGGTGGAATATATTGCTATCTTATAGTACTCTAATTAAAATGTCATTTTGAACTTAAGGGGTTAGCATGGTTATTCCTTCCCCTGGGGTTAGTGAAATCCATGGGAAAGAGGGTAACCTAGCTAGACACTAGTATGTGTACATGTATGGTTAGTGTGGTTATACCTGGAGTTAGAGGAATCCATGGGTAAGGGTGTGACCTAGATAATCAGTTTATTATAGACTTGGATATTCCTAGGGTTAGGGTAATCCATGGTTAAGGAATTACCTTGTTGAACATTTGTTATGTTATCAACTTAGAGTGAATGCGTGTTATGTTTATGGTCAATACCAAATCGAGCTTAAGGGTGGGTGGACAGATGACTCTCACTTTAAGTATTGAGTGTTGAATTCTTTGGCCAAAGTAGTGTAAGTAGCCATTGTTTACACTGTCAGTTCACTGTGATCCATGATTGCATTCTAGGCAGGGAAACCAATGTATGGTAGCTCTAGATATGCAGAACACAACACTATGCTCAGGAAGGTTATGATTATGGGGTTACCAAACCAATCTCTTCGTCGAAGGGTAGGGCCATCTTACCAGTTAGGTAGATGTTCAAGGGACCGCATAAAGTCCATGGTTGGCGGAAAAGCGCTTGAGTGATGCTCTCCCTCATACAATTGGCGACCAGGATTTGAGGATGTAGCGCCAGTTTGGGGGACACCTAGAATGTATGCACCAGTGATGGGAACATCTAGGAGGTATGCACCAATATTGGGGACATCTAGACCGTTGTACTTTGTTTATATATCTTTATCATTGAGCTCATAGAAGCTATGTAAGCAAACATGTAACTCTATTCTTATTGAGAAATTGTAAATGTGAAATATTATCATGCAATTATGTAATATGAAATCTTTTCCTGAATTATTGAATTGATTATATGTTATGCAAAGGGAAAGTTTGGAATGGTTATGTTTCAAATGTGCAGCTTATTATTCATGTGAAAAGGAAAAAATTTTATGTCTCATAATGTTAGTAGCATAAACTTTAACTTGTGAGTAAAACATAGTAAAAACAAAGGGTAGAACAATGGGCACGTTACATGTGGAGGGTCTTCAATAGCTATTTCAAAAAGACCATCTTCATCATTGTCTGCAACCAATGCTTTATCTATATTTATCTTACCATCAAGGAGATCCTTGGCATGCTGAATGCAATTCATAATAATGTGTCCCTTTTTCTTGCAATAGTAGCACAAAATTCTATCCTTTAAAAAGTAATTTCCCTTTATGCAGAAGAACTAGATTTGGAGGAATGGTTAGGCTTCTTTTTTCCAAACAGTGCAATTTCCTCTATAGTTGAGTCAATTTTCTTAGCTCCTTTATCAATTAAAGTAGATATTATATCTTCTAGGGTAGAATCTACTTTGTTCAATGTGGACACAATATTACCATAGCTAGGAGGCATGCTAGTTAACAAAATAGCTTTTGCACCATCATCATCTACTTTAGCTTTTATCCCAACTATTTGATTTATTAGGGAGAAAAAATTACTGATATGTTGAAGTTTGAACAATACTATCACCTTCCATCATTTTCAGCCCAAACAATTTCTGCTTTAATTCCATCTTTGCACTTGATGCTTGCAATCCAAACAAAGCATTCAAATCATCTCACACTTCTTTTGAGGTCTTTGATAAGTTAATATGGTGGAGGTATGCATCTAAATGTTCAAGACCAATCAAAGCTATTGCTCTTCAATTCTTTGCAGTCCATTTTGTGCTTCCATCAGCATCAGTTGGCCTTGTTGTTGCTCCACTTACCACATCCCATATATCCTTTTCAATAAGGATCAACTATAACTTGATTTGCCATGTGTGGAACTCTAAACCTTCAAATTTCTCAATTGATGTGTGATTTTTCTCCATGTTGAAAATACTTGACCCCCTGCTAATCAAAACAATGTCAAAGGTGTTGGTTTCCACCAATAATGCACCTTGACTTGATTGGGAACACTACTATAAATTTTATTTCTTTTTGACACTTTTAGATTTTGATATGACAACTAATGATTCCTAAATATGGACCTTATTCTAAACAAAATAATACAACTTAACTTTTAAACTGACACAAAATATCTCTTTATCCTTTGACTAATTCTCTTGTGCTAACCTAAATTCCCTACAACAATTTTAACACCATTTATTTGTAAACTATGATAGCTATTTCCCATTAAAATTTGAACTAACTTGTCTATAATATTTGATTAAAGTGACTATGCCAAAAGCATGCTTAATCACTTTGGTGACACAAGGAAAGTAGAATGCTAATAATAATAACTACAATGATAGCTCAAACTCCACCTTGTCTTCTCTTCAGCAAAGACAGAATTCAAATACTTACAGGGCATATGCTTTGACAACCTTGTCTGCAAGTTTAAGGGAATGTGATCTCCAGATTTTTGCTACTGTAACATGTCTCTAGAATAAAGGTGTTGGGTGAAAATTATGTAATCCACTCTCGACAGATTACACAACTTGGACTTCAGCCACAGCTATGTGAGATATGAATCTCTCCTTTCGGAAAGGGGAGGCGCCCTTCTTACTGCTAAGAGAAACAATAGTAAATCACAAAAGTAATTACACAATGTACACGAAATTCACGGAGTGGGGGGGATGTGTTAGTATCTATCCTTCTCTCTTTTCGAGAAGATGTTTACAATGCTT